>JAUUDW010006183.1:0-10312 GCA_032361385.1 Panulirus guttatus
TTACATCTTACTAAAATTTTTGATACTTTTCTCCAGGTAAAGAAGCACAACAGTTCCCTCAAGCAAACAGTGTGATCTACCATACAGAGACTTGTGTTATGTTTGATTTGATGCTAGTATAAAATTTATAATCTGAATAGGATACGCAAAATTGTATTAAGAAAGAAATCTGTTAACGATGATTCAAAAACCAGAACTAGGTAATTACAAGGAGATTGGGGAAAAGACCGTCTAAGACAGAATAAAAATGAAAACATTTGGAGGCACTCTTGTGGGGGTGTTAGGAAAGGTCAAAATGTATTCGCTAATTGTAAAATAGATTAGAGGAATATGTAAATATCTGGTACTATGAGCATCAATTACAATCTGTTGAGAGAGAAAAGGAATAAGGTATATGGTAAACTGTGAGAGGGGTGGTCGTCAGAGTTAAAAGGCTAAAGGGAGTGTCAGTTGCATTTTTCATTCTGTCTTAGAACCAGACACTTGAGATCACCTTCGACAGTTGTAAGGATCTGGGAGCCTGGAAGAAAAATGATGTACGTGTTTATAATCTGGAAAATATTCTGGTGTGCATTTCTGAAACTATTAAGATTCTTTAATTCAAAATTACACAGGATTACCCAGGTGCCAGTTCGTCTCTCCCGGAGGCCAAACCAAAGTCCTTGAGAGACGAGACTGCTGGCTATCCTGCTGCCGTTGTCGGGATTCATAGCTGTTTATTTAGTGGATAATTTTTAAAGTAATAATATTTCAATATTTTCATACAGACTATGGTATTCCATGAACCGATGTTAAAGATATGAAACAACCTCAGAGAAGTACCCAAGGTGTATACCTCTGATAAATGAGAACATTACAAGTTTGTGTTTTAATGGGGAGAGAGCAATCTTAAGAGTGATGACCCATGCACTGCATTTTCAACACATGTCCCTTTATCTTCCCTCATACATGGGTTCCAATCTGGACCCTTCACATGTCATTTATGTCTGTATTCCCTTTGAGGTCTTTATGTTTATATCCTTCATGAGGCTTCATTCCTGTTCTAGTTCGAGGTCCTCTAGTCGTCTCTTTCAAGTTCTTATGTTCCTATCTGTTACTGGTCTTGAAGTTTACCTCCAGAGGGTCCTCATACCTATACAAGTCTTCATCTCACTCATCGTTCTATCTTCGTTTGAGACTCTCCAAGTTCTCTTTAATGTCTCTTTTTTTTTAACCCAGGTCCTTAATTCTCTTCACTCATCATCATCATTCCCCCCTCCCCCCCAAGGTCCCCCTGTGGGGCGGGTACACACCTCTCCTCATCATCTGGCACCACCTCCTTGTCATCCTTCTTCCAGATGACTCGCGGCTCAGGCTCACCACCGTACTTAACGTCTAGCTTGAACATTTGGGTCTTCTTTATAACGATGTTCTTGAACTCGTCCTTGTTGATCACAAACGGCTTCACTGTGGGCACAAAAAATGGTCTCTTAGGGCAGGAGATAGTGGGGGAGCAATGGGGCTGTGAAGTGAACATAAGAAGTAATATGTGTGTGTGCATGTGGTCGTGAGGTGCCTGGCAGGATGGTGGATTTGGGATTGTGCTGTTCTCATACTTTTTCTCATGCCAATGCCTGCAAATCAGATCCTCAGTTGGTAATGTGTACTTTCCCCAATACCACAAACATCAGGAGTGCTTCTTGTAGGTTACTGTAAAGCAGTATAAAATCAAGTGAACTTTCATCATATAATTGTGTATAAGTCATTCAATGAACACTTTTTCCTTTTTTAGATTCAATCTCCCACGTATTCACCCCATTTAGGAAAAACGTTTCAAGAGGTATCAGTGGCATGATATTTCAATACTTGAAATTATGAAGACTTCTGTTATGTCGCAAGTGGATAGGTATCTAAAGTGCCAATTGAAAAGTACATACATATCTGTGTGAACATACTCAATACATGGCCTATGATGCAGAAGCAGTATGTTGTATGAGTTTAGCATCCATTGTTGATAACACGGAAAAATTAACCTAGATAGTGGTCCTCTTCAATAACTTATCCTGCCTTTATTCTGACTATTCTGTACTGAATATATGAGACACTCCATTGTGTCGTATGATCCCCAGCCATGAAAGGTAGGCTTGGGGCAAGAAAGCGTCCTTACCGAAACGGTGCTTGGCCTGGATGGGCTTGGTGGGGTCTGAGGGTTCGCCAGGGCCAGCCTTGTTGACAGCCATCACGCGGAACTCATACTGGTTACCCTCCTTCAGGTCCGGGATGGTGCCCTCGGTCACGTCACCCTGGATCTCTATACCTTTACTCCAGTCCGAAAACCGGTCCTGAGCGAGGATGAACTCCGATTAGAGTGGATAGGGGTGAGGGGCCTGTGACGAGTGGGTGGGGCTGGGTAGTTAGAGAGGGGAAAGGGGAGGGGAGGGGCTATCTACACGGTGAGGGAACACTGAGGACTTCTAGATTTAGTTATTTTCACGTAATGTCTGAGTGACAAGAACGCTCTGGGAGTTGTCTTAATTAATGCTCGATGTTATTATATCGGTTGTTGAGAACCTGGATGCAAGAGGTTATCTCAGTGATATATCTTAACGGTCAGTCGATCTACTTAAGTTCCATAAGTAAACTCCGGAGGATTACAGCGTTCACTGTCAACATTATAACCAAGATGAATTATTTAGAGCAAAATAAATCTCTACAATAGACTGATTTATCACATCTATGGCTATTAAGATAAGAGGTAAAGAGACAGATGACGAAGGAATGATGCAACGTGATGTGAACTGCTATCATGAAGTCGCAGACCACAAGACACCCTCGGGCAACCCTTGAGCTAGATGCTCTCACCCAGCCATCCACAACACACTCCAAGGCCGAGCTGACAGTGCTACACTTTGTCCGGCAGTGCAGCCTGACCCTCCAGCATGGCCAGCCGTGCGATGAAGGCATGGGGAGTACACCTGCACGTACGGTGCACGGGGAGACTTGCCGTGCACCTAATGATAACAGAAGGAAATCATAAGGTGCCATGATGATTTCCAAGATCTTAGCAGAAGCATAGGATAGTGTGGAACCTGGGAGTCACCGGGGACATTCAGCCGTGTCACGAAATATCGCCAGTGTCATGAGCTTAGAAAATGGCAAATTGGGATACTCCAGGAGATTGGACAAAATTTTGCCTTAAGATGATAAAGCCACATTAAGGGCACAGAGGATTCTTAATCATCCTTTGCTGTGATACATCTCGTCTCCCGGCAGCGGGCAAGGAGGGGCCTGCCTTGCCCCCAGCATCTCCCAAGGACCAAACACCCTCACTGGTGGAGGTGGTACGGTGGTTCAGTAGATGGTTGGGCTGCATGTATGGTTTCTAGGAGCGGGGGTTAGGAAGAACACCACACACAGAGCGACAGTTTATTGTTTCTTGTTTTTTTTTATGATGATTTTACTAACTTCTCTAAAAAATGCTTGTGTGCATCTTTAGGTTTTATAATTAACTCTAAGATAAATATTTACCTTGAGCAACAATTCAGTTTATTTAGAGGAATACGTAGTATGAGTTATTCAAAGTACAGGTCATGGACAAGGGTCAAGGGGTCACGGACGTTAGGCTGGAAGAGGGTTAGCACCAAGACAGCACAAAACACGATGCTTTTAGACATTGTAGATTAAAAATTGGCAGCTGTCACTGAAAGGAAAATATGTTTAAAAGATTGTAATTATATGTAGACAGAAACTCTATATCTGCACTAGAAAATAAAGAAATGATGGACAAACGGGTCAATTTATTTGTTTCCTAGTGCAGGCTGTGCCCCAACTGGGCACTGAGCACTCTACCAAGCTCTAGGATAGCTGAATGTGATGCAGCGTCATTATCTATTTCAAACCTTGTGGTTCGGCCTCGCGAGGTTCATTTTTCTCAATGAAATTAAATTTCATAAGCCTTCAATGCTTTCATGTCCAGACTGACTGCAAACCCCACTTGGAAAAGTTCCAGAGTGAGGGAGAAAAAAATCGAAAGTTATTTCAACAGAGAGGATATGGGAGATATGTATCATCCAAGACAAAATGAACCTTGCATCCCCGTGTCCAAAGGCTTATCATAGGTGATCCCGCTACATGTGTCACTCTTACACCGAATCCTGTACATCCTTACCACCTCTCCTCCACCTGGCCTGGCGCGCGTCTGTGGGACAGGGTAACAATGTTACGAACTTAACACAGTAACATCATGGACAGTACATAGCAGCTCCTCACGCGTGTGACTGCCCTAGCCAGGAACCCCCCATTCATAGACCAGCCCTGAGTGTAGGGGTAGGACCTGCAACTGGGCAAGCCCGTGCGTGAGAACCATGGTCTGGGACGCTAACCATTTGCACCATATTAGCTGTGTCTGTGTGGTTCTCATTGGTGTGTCATGGGGAAAGTTTTACCCTCACGATATCCTGTCTCTTAATCTTATATAAATGTGTTAATCATCGCAATTGTGTGTTCAGTCATAGCCCTATCTTATGTCTTCTTGGTACATGTGTGAGTGTCTGGACTTCCAGCCACAGAGTCTTCCCCGCCTAGGGAAGCTTCCGTGTCTAGATTGGTACACCAAGTGAGGAGCTTCCTATGTAAATCAATAAAGAAAGAAAAAATAAAAAGATGCCGCAGGGCTGGCCAAGTGGTCAGACTCTGTTGTTAAGTGTGGATACATATCTTTCAGGTTCTCCACTATGAAGAAGCACATAGCTGGAAGCCACTTGGCCAACCAAAGCATATTGGTCATATATTTCACAAAGACAAAGTGGGGTACACGCTGGTGTCTGGCCTTTACGGTACAAAAAAGTAAACTCTATTGGAACTGGTTAGGGAAACATAAAATATGTTCACTTTACTGTATCAGATGTTCACAAAGGCATTAAGTAAAGATCAACCATACACGGACAATATCCATAATCAAATACAAACACAGTGAAGACAAAGTTAAAACACATAACCCTCTAGTTCTGTTTGGCAGATATGTACACATGACTGTGCAGTGATAGTGTTATAACATTTACCTGAGGCAAGATTCGTTATGGCAAATAAAATTCTTCGAACGTAGACGGAAAAAAAGGAAAAAAACTGAAAAAATCTTAAAATGGAGATATGAGTGTGGGATCAATGCACCATGTGGACAAAACATTTCCATATCACAAAAAAAAATGAAGAAAATAACTACAACTACGGCACTACCTCTAAAATGTGGCAAGCAACCTACACGAGATAAGCAGAACAACACAGCCTGACCGACTATAACAATGCAAGAATCTTTAATTACGGGGAGAGGCAGTTCATACTGAAACCTATCAATATGTCAACTTGGTTAAGTCACTGGTCACGATCTACATCTGCTAATCATTTCTTAATCTACATAATCCTAAACTGATGACTAACATTAAAAGCACGAATTATAGGTTAGGTTAGCCTATCCCCACAGCTAGAGTGCCACTGTCCATGGCACCCAAGCGTTAAGTTCGCCTATCCCCAAGGCCAATGTGACACTACCGATGGTAGCCGAGTGTTGAGTAAGCCATTCCCCCACGGCCAGTGTTCGGCAAGACACAGCGGCCCAACACCCTGATGGCAAAGGCGCTGTAAGCAACCTTTAAGAAGGGCCAGGCAGTACGTACCCGGAACTCGATGATGTAACCCGTGATGGGGGCACCGCCGTCACTCTCTGGCCTGGACCAGCGAAGGTCAGCATGATCTGGACCCCAGTCGGTCACCTCCACGTGTAGGATCTTCCCTGGCTCGTCTGGAAGGACGAGAGGAAACAAAAGGTAAAGATGCCTGGAACACCGATGGCCATCATGGGCCAGGTTAAACTGCTCTGTGTGTTGCACGATCTCGCGCACAGAAGCAAAGCTCCGTTTTTTCTTACTACAAATCTAAGATGATGTAAAGAAAATGTAAAAGTAATGACTGAAATCTCTTTTTGGTTGAATATTGATAACGACGAAATCTATTTGAATTCGACTTTGTTAGTTTTCTCACAGTACATCTGATGGCCCTCTTACTTGACGACTTGTCCTCCTTACACTCATCCCAAGGGCCTTCCCTCACCCAACACCCACCCTAAGAACCTCCCTCACCCAGCACTAATGCTGAGGACCTTCCTCTCCTAGCATTTATATCAAGGGCCTCCCTTCCACCGGCATCCACACTAAGACTCATTCCTCTTCAGAACTTACCCCATGGGTCCTTGGCAAGGATGACCTTCGGGTAGGCTGCAGGGTCTGACGGTCCCAGCTTGTTGCTCACCGTTATTTTGAACTTGTACTGCTTCTTGTTTTGAAGATCCTCCAGCTTGACACGCAGGGGTTCGTCGGCGGGGACTTCTGCCACCTGCGACCAGCCACCTGTTGGAACGTCATCAAAATGGGTCAGTGCCAGAGGTGGTGGGGCTTCGGCCGGTGTGTCCTGAGGGTCTGCCATAGGGTGTGATGGTGGTGGTGGTGTCAGAGCATCTCGTGAAGGTCTACCGGGGTTTGGTGCTAGTGTGCTCAGGGTGTGTTGTGATGACAGTGTCAGAGTCGTGAGGATCTGCCAGGGTGTGCTGGTGGCGTGAGTACGTGACGTGAGGGTCTGCCAGAATGTGGTGGTGTTGGTGTCAGCGTGTGTTGTGAGCCTCGGGCACGGTATGACGGTGTTGGTAGCATAAAGTCGTCTCATACAATTTGTGACGATCCTAACATGTAAGAAGAAATGTTTCTGACTGTGAAGAACTGTGTTGTGATGTTTCAGCATATTTCTTGTTTCTATTATTTCTAAACACCGGACGACATTACATAATGCCAGGTAAGTTTTCTATATCTTAACTATTTCTATAGGATTTTTTTTCAAAACCCTTAACATCGATTTTAAATCTTCCTATTCAAAATAGTCAAAATACTTCTATCAAGGTGAAAGTGTTCTCAAGTTATCATGAATGTAGCAGATTCTTGAGTGTTCTTGACTGTATTGGCCTGAGAAGAATATAACAGGGGTCGAAGATGTAAAGAAATATAAACTGGTCACAGTAAAATTCATTAGAACTATTCTAAGTCTCAAAACTGGTCCAATGGGTTTTAAGGGTCAATAAAAGTTAGGAAAGACAGTTGTCTAGAAGCCATAAATTTGTCTCACAGGAAAATAAAGTATCTTCAAGAAATTAGTGTTTCATTAGGTGCTTCTATGACTCCTACTCACATGGCTCAATCGTTAATAAAAAAGGTGTATTATCATTGGTTACATATAAACGAGTCAGTACCGAGATACAAGTGGTTAAGAGAGCCTCCTAGTTCGAGGGCAAATAGATATTGGAAACGGTCTTGTGGTTGGGTGTTTAAACATCACATGAAAACAGCAATGTTGAAGAGAAACTGTCACATAGTTGGATGTTCAAACATCATTTCAAACAGCGATGCTCAAGTGAACAGGGCCACATCTGACATCATCGTACACGGTGGGTGGTTACCAAACGCCAGTTTAGTCATTACAAATGGGCAGCCAAGCTATCGTCTGCACCGATCAACTCTTGAACTGCCAGTGTCCAGTTTTTCAAATGCAGGGTAACAATTAATGACTCTTTTATGTGAATAAATCGGACAAAACGTAAGAGTCCATCACAACCAATTCGTTTTCAAAGGTTACAAAATCAGTAAACCATCAATCCCCTTTTCTTCTGAATAACTACGTACAGCCCACGCACACAGGTGTCAGTTCGGTGCACTGTGGCCCTGTCCCCTTTAGCACTGCTAAAATACAAGACATTATTAATATGCAGTTGTTATTCTTGGCAGAAACCTTCCGGCGGAGTCATAGGGAGATATTGTTATCACTATTATCATTATATTAAAAATGTTTTGAATTAGTTTTTTCTTTTTTTTTAAGTTTAACATAATTCTGTGATGATCCTCACACAGGAATTTTGACTGAAAAGAAAAAAAAAGTGTAAATTTGTTTGTGTAAACAAAATAATCGTATATGCAATGTTAGGAGTAGGAAATAAGTCATAATAAGTGAAACGTGTTTTGGGTTACAATAGAAATAACATTAAGAAAATAATGTATATCATTATTTCAGTAACAAAGGAAAGTGAAGGGAAGAAGTGTTGAGTAATTAACGAGGAAGAACACAATTGGAAAACTATAATGAAATATATTACGCAAATTTTCCTATTTGTGTTCTCCTGTTGACAGTGTTATCAAGATCACTGGGATTGCATGATGAAGTGATTATCATTAGGTCTGTCACGAGCATGAACAACAGACAGGTGTCTAGCAAGTCACCAAAGAGGAGAGGGAGAGGTATTTAGAAGACAGGCGAGGTAAGGAAGGTCATGTTGAGTCTTAGTACTGCTGCTGCGCTTCTGTCACTGGCAACACCGAACTCAACCATACTCTAGCTGGAATTCTAACAAACAAAAAGGAAAATCTAGATCTCTTTTGCTCTAAATATTTTGACTAAAAATGTTGTGGATCAATCAAGGAATAAAAGTCATGCAGTTTTTTTGGGGAAAAAATGATCTACTGCTAACGCAAAGGGGCCTTACTATGGATGTCTCTACTCTAAGTGGGTCACTCTCTAAATCAACTTTCAACTCAAAAGAGGGAATTCTGTATATTAACTTTATCTAAATGGGGTTGATCCAAGAGGAGTCACTGTCGTCAAAGCATTCACTTGACCCCAATACAGACATGTGGCTCATTAAATTGATTTAAAAATGAGTTCGAAGCAATGATCTAAGACGGTGCATTCTACATATGTATCTATAAACTAGCATTCCGTACAACTAATGAGATCTATGGATGGCCACTATACTTTTACTATATCTACCAGCAACCAACACAAAGTGGTTTTCTAGAGAAACATAAAAAAGTTATTTGTTATGCACCAGATAATTCAAATGGCAACTCTCTAACTGGATGAACGTGCTCGTGAAGTGACCAAGGTTTAATCTATAGGCTTTTGTCTCATTTTATACTGATGATTTCCTGGTGAATAATTATATCTAAAGATCTCACTGCCAGTTTCCTTGAATCATTAAAACACTAACAACTAATTGCTTTAAGGAATATTCGTTGCTTTCTCAATGACTCATATGACGATGTATACTTTATTTAGAATCTGGATGTCGTTTACTTTAAACAGGGCAAAAATTCCTTCGTTCTGGTTGGATAAGTTATTCAGGTGAAACTGTTGTCTGGTGTCCTCTTGGTTTAAAAATAAAGTCAAAAGTTTAACATATCAAAAACTCTTACACCAGCATTATACCTCACTAATAGAGTACTTATATTTCTTCTGACGTATCTCTGGGCATTAAATCTTTAAGATACAATAATCTGCAACAGAAATGCAGCTACTGCTTTACTACTAAGGTGAAAACCTGAACAAAACATACTTCCAGATCCCTTTATGCATCTCTGTTTATGGTTAAGTGAGGTACAATGTGAATGAAGAATTTTGAAGGATTTTATAACAGTAGCATCTCAGGCCACAGCAGTTGCAGTGGGTTAGTGAACACTCTCTACCTGTTCGTTCCCAGATGCTCGGATGTGAAGCTGTTGGGAGAGGAAATAAAATTGTCAACACGAGTTCGGGAGCTCAGTTGACTGCTGAAATTTGGGGCTCAGTTGAGTACAGGAAAAATAGGATTCATTTGACTAAGGAGGGAAATTACCAGAGACTTAAATCTAACTACTGATTCAGCCAATATGTTTCTGCAGCAGGCTCAGGTGTATTCATCTACTGGTCATACACCTCGATGGTATACACAAGCATTACCCTGCGCATTTTTACAGCAATACAGCAACAGTTTAATGCTTGATCTTAATGAAAATAGTGTTACAAAGACAATGTACCTTCGAAAGTCTCATGGATTTTATTGAGAATTATTGTCTTACAGATGTCACCATGAGAGACGGCAAGTGCCAAATGCCACAGAAACCATTAGGAATCTTCACTACTGCTCTACCTAGTGACGTCCCTATTATTTGAGCAGTCCTCCATCAAATCCAGACCTCTCCCACCATCTCTTTTGCATCAGTTAATCTTTTTCATAACATCAGCTACAGCTTTGGTGATTTAGCAGTTTAATTACATGTACTCAAATAAATCTTACTGATGATTCGTAGAAATGGCAGAACAAGTACTGATCTCATACAGAGCTGCGCAGAAAATAGTGGCGACATCTTAATTTGATATCGTTTCCCTTTGTTTCAGCAAGAGAACGATAATTTTGGCATTTTATATGAAAGATATCTAAAATGATCTTAAGACTGAGAAAATCTCATATGTAAGAGTGAAATGA
>JAUUDW010006194.1:0-10312 GCA_032361385.1 Panulirus guttatus
GGACAAGAGCTATGGAAGGAGTAGCACTACTCATCAAGCAGCAGTTGTGGTAGTGTGTGACAGAATGTAAGGAAGCAAATTCTAGACTAACGAGGGTAAAACTGAAAGCACTCGCTGTAGGAAAGTACAGAGTTGCAAAGAACGAGTTGTGTGGGTTAAGTGTTGTAAAGTGTTATGTGTGACAAGGAGAGACTGTATGTTTGTAGACAGAATGCCAGCACTCCTAATTATGGGTGAGGCAGAAAGAAAAGACAGTTACCTGGGTCAAAGGAGTGCAACCTGACAACTACTAAAGTACTGGCTCACTACACAGTTGTCACTAACCTTCCCAATACCCAGGCAGATAGTACCGGTAATAGAGCACCCAGGACGGTGGCTGCCTACCAGCTTCTACCAACTCAGTATAGCAGTGCCAACAATATTATATGGATGCAAGGCATGGGCTATATACAAGGCCGTGCCAAGGAGGGTGGATGTTTTGAAAATGAAATGTTTGAGGACAACATGTGGTGTGAGGTGGTTTGATCAAATAAGTAATAAAAGGGTATGAGAGAAGTGTGGTAATAAAAGGAGTAAGAGAGCTGAAAAGGGTGTGCTGAAATGGTTTGCACTTATTTAGGATCTAAAGGTACTAGAGCCAACAAAGGCCATCTTTCAAGGTTCACAGTTACTGTAGCTTCATGTGGCACTTAGAAACCCCACATTCTGGGGGCAAGTACTTCAGAATCTGGGCAAGAAGTTAAGCTACCACATGTTGGCCTTGAACCCCATTTTGAGGCCACCAAAGGCTGCTAAATACCATCAAAGGTCACCCCAACCTTATAGATTACACTTAGCCCACTGCACTCATTCAATATAGGTGACAAAGCATCTGCAAGCTAAAATGAAAGTACCTTAGGATCAAAGGCAGGATCCAAGGGTGCCAGAGCCCAACCTTAATGGCCAACAAAGGCTACCTTTCAATGTTCAGACTTACTATACCTTCGTGATATTCATTCAACTCAGAAATGATCACACATTTCAATATTTCAATAGTTGGCCTTGAAGGCCATTTGGAAATAAAACATTTTTCATAAAAGCCATTATTTTCCCATGCAGTGTAGTTAAACCTGCTAGCTATATATATTTTCTGTAACAAACTCTTTCTATAAGATTCTTCCATGCCTTCTTTACATTTACACATGAGACATCACCATATGTAATAATACATTAGATAAAAAAAAGATTACCAACCTCATTAGGGTTGGTCCCGAGGAGCGTTTGGTAGCGCTTTTGTAAACACCACACTCTTGGCAGGAACAACTCAAATTTTCGATCATCAAAACAATTGTAACGATAAAGCTGCTCCTGGGGAAGAGAAAATACATTAAATCGGTTCAAACTCAATTCATTTACATATGTTCCAGGCAATATTACACCAAAGATAAATTTTTACATGTAGAGTCTCAAAAAAGAAAAAACAGTACTAACACTCCACAAGCTGCATTCACCATTCACCATTTTCATTTCCAAAAGAAGGAACAGAGAAGGGGGCCAAGTGAGGATTCTTCCTCTAAGGCTCAATCCTCTGTTCTTAATGCTACCCCGCTAATGCGGGAAACAGCGAATATGTATGAAAGGAAAAATATATATAAATATATATATTTTATCCCTGGGAATTGGGGAGATAGCATGGAACTGGGAGGTCATGTTAGTTACTTGTTGACTCGTACAAACCTGGGAGATTATGATAGGCACCAATTTACTAATCATGCAAGAGCATAAGATTAGGGTGAACTGGATATTTCCACACTTCAGATAGGCATATAGGTGAGGTACATCTAGATAAACAGGGTGGGAGATTTACAGGGATGTTTACAGGGTAAACAGCATAGTTTATATATTATGAACTTGATTGAACATTAAGTGATGAATAGTTACAGTAAAGCAGTAGATGACGTACCACATAACCTAATCAGCGGAAAACTGATCTGTTCACTTGCAAGGGTATGCGCTTGTTTCTAGATTGTTTATGAAGTTCACAATGTTAGGTATAGGACTGTTCTATTATCTGTCTTTACAAGCTCTGATTGAAACAAGTCAATTGTGATGATGAATGGCAGTCCATGGTGGAGGGTCATTAGGGATGAGGGGTACCTGTGATGGGGTTGTGTCGGCAGTTTATTGCCAAACTTCCATGTGAGCTGCTGGTGTTGGTTGGAGAGTGCAGAGAGGTTTATCGAAATGAGGGCCTATTGATAGATGGTGTAAGAAGGGCCTAGGATGATTCTGTATGTCCTTTCTGCACTCTTTGTAGCTGTTCCCTTTGTGTAACTGTTAGTGAGGAGGACCAAGCTGGGGAAGCTTAAATGAGCTTAGGTAGAATAAAGATGGTTTAGACATTCCCGAGTTCAGTTGGTGAAATACCTAGTGATTTTAGTTGATAGAGAAGGTACAGATAGTATGAGGAAGAATTGGTGATATTGCTGACATGTCTATAGTGACAAAGAAGTCTGAAGCCTCTTACTACCTGGAGGATGTCAGGGCTTAGTGTGATGTTGGGCAAGGGTGACGTATATCATCTCAGTCTTGGTGTGTATGATGGTGATGTCATTGTCCATAGTCCACTCCTGAAGGTTGCTGATGATGTGCTGAAGGGCATTGAAGTCTTAGAGAGTTGTTGTTGATAGTGATGTCAAAGTTGGAGATGTCTGTGTACTTTCAGCATGATTTGTGTCCTTCAAGGTTTCATTAATAAGGATGAGGATGCAGAGTGGCCCCATCTTGCTGCCCTGTGGTACATTGCATGGTAGGGATAGTGATTCTAATGTGACTCCCTTAAAGCAGATAGTTTGGTATTACCTTGTCAGGAAGTCCGCCAGCCACTAGACGAGACACCCCAGTAGTCCTAGGTCAGTGACTTTCTTTATAATGATGTTATGGTTTACCAAGTCAAAAGCTTTGGTGAAGTCTATGAAGGTAAGTGTCATTGAGGTCTTATATTTCTCCAAGTTGCTATAAATGAAGTCTAGGATGCTGCCAAGGCATTGAGTGGTGGAGGAAGATTTTATGTTTCCAGACTGCTGAGGGTCTACTGAATCAGTAGTGTCAGCATAGGCCCAGTCAAACACAAAACTTTCCCAAGTTAAACTGGGAATTGGAGTGATTGCAACAGGTCGTAAGGTGTTGAGAGACTCTGGGCAGGGCCTCTGAGAGGAATTTTATTAGGGGGTACAAGAGGAATTTCATCGGGGTACAAATTTTCTTTCGGGTCCCCTTCTCTTCTGCATATCCACTGCGGTTTTATGCCATGAGCTGTAAGGCCAAACAGGGCATGGAAGGTGAAATAGAGGTGGAATGCTAGTTTTGATATATGCAAACATTTTCTTCTGAGATCCTAGGAAATTCCCAGACCCCCTTTTGTACCCCTGGGCCTGGGTATGACCTGCACCCCCTTCTCATTGGTCATGACTCTGGGTTCATAGATTTGGATAGTGGAGTGCAGATGCTGTCGTCCAGGCTGTGGGACATTTAGATTGTTTGAGTGAAGCATTGATAATGGCAGTGAACAGTGTAGCTAATTCATGGGAGAATTCCTTGTACAGTTTCACTAGAAGATTTATGGGTTTGGATGAGCATCTGGTTTTAAAGCACTGAAGACACTTAGCTACTTGATATTTTTGTTTTGTGTTTTGGGGAGTTGGGGTTGGTAGGCATGCTGAGAGGAAGTTAATGTTGAGTTGTGGTAATTGTTGGCAGATATTGGCAAAGTGGTTGTTAATTTGGTGTGTGGCCTCCTCATTGTTGAATTGGTCTACACCATGGAATGGGGAGAACCTTTGCTTGTCACAGCCAGTTAGTCCTTTAGTTCTATCATACTACTGACCGATGTTGGTCTACTTTAAATGATGCATCAGGCTTCTTTGTGGTTCTTACTTCACATTGCACTTTGTTATGAAGTTGCTTTTAATGCTGTTGTTGCAACTGTTGGACACTCAATTTCACTGTTACAGAAGCCACTTAACACAGTGGGTTATCCAGGGAGCTTCAGTTGAGTGTAGTTTTACCGTCTTTTAGGGAATGAAGTATTGGTAGGCCTGGCTTCAGGTTTCATGATACTTTTCCCACATCATTTCAACATCTTCACTGGTCACATTAGTCCAGTGATCATGTGTTAACCACCAACCTAAATTTTTCTTCGCTAAGTCAGTAAATGGCCAGTAAGTTTTGATATATGCCTGTTTGTGTTGGGAGATGGTGGGAATGGGGTACCACAACACTGACAGATAAATACTGTGTCTGAGAGGAGTGAGAGGCTTGGGTGGTAGGTAGTGGTCAGCCATGTCAGTAAGAATCAGGTCAAGAGTGTTTTGACCATGTATGGGAAAATGAACAATCTGAGATAGATGGAGTTGTTCTTGGAGGATGAACACATCTGTATCATTGAAATCCCTGCATATTGCATGCTTAGAACAAGGATACCATGTCCTGAGTGTGTCAGATGTGTTGGTAAGGTGTTGTTCAAGTGCCTCCCAAGTGGGGGAGCACAGTGGGTGGTATACTACATAGCGAATGATGGTGCCAGTATGGTGTGGGTTTAATATGAGCTAAACCTTAACCCATAACACCTCCAGCTGGACTGGACATAAGTCTTTGTAACAAAAGAGTGCCACACCTTCCCCACGCTTTGAAGTACGAAGATGGAAGAAGAGATTGCAGTGATTCGGTACAAATTTCAGGAGTATCTGCCAGGCCTCTGTTACTGCTAGGACCTGGCTGTGAACTGACAGGCAGGGAGTTGACATTCAATAGCAAAAGGGTCAGGAGGTTGTACCACTTCCTTGGAACTTAGAATGTTTCAAGTGTTTAATTTCAGCTGCTGCTGTAGGTTTGCATCATCTTCTCTTGGTAATTAATGTTTCAGTTGCTTTCCTAAGATTATGCATCTGCTTACCTGTGACATGAAGTATAGTTAACAGTTTTAACTATTCACAGACACTGGTGTCAGGATAACTGTTACCCTTCTTTATATGATAGAACTCTGTGCTGGTGTAGGTCAGTGTCACGGTGGTGTTTACTTCACATGACTACGGCTCTGATCCTATGACCATAAGCAGTGTGGGAAACAGTATCACTGAGTCACTATTCATATTCACAGTTATTGCTTTTTTAGGTGTGATGACCAAACCTGAGAAGCATATATTCTAATTTTGGCCATCTGTGGATATGAATAGCTGGCTAAATATTTCCTTATCCATATACTTGAAATCATTTTGATATTTGTCCTTAGACTGTTTGTCTCCTTAACTAGTCTCCTAAAATGGGACCCAAGCAGGAGGGATAGTATACTTCTTTTATACCACATATTCTCACATCAGAGTTTTTGATTATGCCTAATTTTGCTTTTAAGGTTATTGTTCTCCTATTTGTTTTGATCATGGAGTTTCAGATGCACTATTCTTTCTTGTGTCATCCTTAGTAAATATAGCAGTGTGGTGTCACCATGCCTCAGACAGAAATGATATAACTTCAGAGTAACACCAACATTATTCAAGGACAAGGTGTAATTCATCAACAGCATAACAGTGAAAAAACATTCTCCAAAAATTGATTTAATCAAGAGCTGCCCATCAGTTGCAATGGCGCTAGATGTCTCCTGTACAGGCCATTCTCCTTCTTACGTCATCTCGCCAAAATCACCAGGTCGCTTATTTCTTTACATTACTTATGTTATTCGTTATTCTTCACTATTGTCACAGATTGATATATAAATGTTCCTCCAAATAGCCTAGGTCATCTAACAATCTACACATTAACCATGGTTTCACCATGTATGCATGACCTGCAGGTTTATGGCCATGTATTTGTAATGGTGGTTGTAGGGGGTACTGAGAATTTTGTAAAATTCTCCAGGTAGTGGAAGAGACCTTTAAAAGCTACTGATGGCAATATTAGTTCAGCCTGACGTCTACATAGAGGGGAAAAAGTTAAAATACCTATTTATGTCATCTGCCATTTCCTAAGAGAACATTTAATGATATCAGCCACCTTGTCATGGGTAAGTGAATTTCTCACGCGTACATTCTTTACTTGATGTCTTAATTGTAGTGATAATGTGAGGGTTGCTTTTATCTACTGCTGCCTTTTGGAACCTTTGTTACCATAAGGTAAATAAGATTTCATGGAGTACTTCTATTTTTTACACTTAATTGCTATACCCTATTTAGCAAGATAGCATTAGAAGCATATAAAGAAAGGCTTCACATGCTCACATCCTCTCTCTGGCTGACATGTATAATGAACTGGCACCAGAGACTTCTACAGCTAAGCCCCACAGAACATTCCATGATTTATCTTGACTATTTCATATGCCTTTGTTCAGCCCATTGACATCATGTCACCTCCTGTATACCACGTCACTCTAGTTTATTCTATCCTTTTTATGCCACTCACCCCATCTGTTCTGGCCATGTTACCCCAAAACCTCTTTCACTGAGCCCTTTTATTTTCTCTGATGCCTTCTTTTTCCCATCCTCCCCCCACTTCTGACAAATAGATCCTCTTTTTTGAGTCTTTTGTTACTCATCCTGAACTATTTCAGCACATCCTGCTTAGCCCTGTCAGTCAGACTTTGCTTACCACACACCATTCTCTTATACTGTCTTTCTTACACAATTGACCTGTCTCACACCACATATTCTTCTCCTCAGGCATTTCATTTCCAACAGATATGACCTTCTTCCTTTTTCATAGGCCAAAGATTTGTATCCATGGAACTTTGTTGGGACTACTATTTTGTCCGTGACTGGAGCCTTCATCGTAAAAAAAAAGATTCAGTGCATTATTATTTTAACTTTTTTATTTATATATAATGCTAAAAGATAGAAGAACTTGATAATAAATTTTCAGTGCATTTTTTGTTAACTTTTTTATTTATATGTAATGCTTAAAGATGGAAGAACTCTAGTATGAATTGATGGTTGGTGATAGGCATTGCTCACAAATGTCCTCAAAGCAGTTTTTTGAATGATATTAAAAAAGAATGAAAAAGCTTTAGTTAGGAAGAGCACTATTTCATGGAGTCGCAGTATTTTGCAACTAATTCTTCTGTCATGAATATTTTAAGGATGAAAACACACTACTATGATGGTCCTTTGATTAACATATTAGTTTATTAGTTCAATATCAGTCTCTCTCCTTCTATTAGCCCAAGATTCAAGGACTGAGAGATGAATCCTATGGTATGGAACAAGATTCAAAAATACTAAGGCGAAAGAACTCTGCAGTTCACCAGAATAGGGTAGGATGTACTTTTGAACTTGCACTGAGTCTCACAAAAGCACACAGTCTGTTGCCTTGCAGTTCATAGCTTTATGCAGGGATGAGAATATCCCAGTCATCTGTGGTTTCTTGCATTTTTGACAAAGCCATGATCCATAGATATCTCCATGATGACAGAAATATGGTAGAAAGAAAAGGAAGAACATAAGTTTTGGGAGTGTGCAACAGAAAATTGCTTTTTCATGTTTCCTTGTTCTCATCCCTGTTTAATGCATTTAGAAATTTGCTTTTTATCTTTCTCAATTTTTTTAATGTAGAAAAGGCTTTCATATTTTATCTACTCTTTTAGCATTTACCAGATGTTAGATGCAGTATTATGTAATTAGCATAACTAGTACCTCTGTATAACCTTTTGCCCTCTTTAGCAGGGTCATTGTTCGAGCAAAAGTGAGAGTCCACATACTCAGTGTAGTAAAAGCCTAGACTCCCAACCTGGGGAAAGTATCCCCCCTTTCATCAGTATATCAGGTGCTTACTGAGAGATCTTGCTGTACTCCTAACATTCTCCTGTTTGTATAGATGATCCCTAATCCAGTTTGCCTCCCAGATCCTTTCACCACTTTATACAGCTACTCAGTTTTCTACTCCCTTAACTTGAGTTCACTTGCAGTGTTTTCGTTGCATAGTAGAATCAGATTTATGAACCTAAAGGAAAGGTTCTAATCTGGTCACCTCTTACTCTTCTCTCTTTCATCTCATACTCTTCTCTGTTCCATGTTGGGTAAATTTAAGGCTTATGGCTTTTCCTGCAACCCAGCTTCCTTATTTCTGGTACCACCTTTGTTGCTATCCCCTGGACCTTCTCTGTTAGTTCTTCATGTTTTTTTTTTTTTAGGATAAGTGACCTGACTAGAGAAGCATAATTTAGTTTTGGCCTGATGTATGATTTGAATGTTTCCTTATCGTTATATTTGAATGCCTGTCTATTTGCAGGCAAACAGTTTGTTACTTTTACTATTCTCGTAATGTGGGACCCTGGAGACAGTTTAACGACAAAGTAGACTCCCAAATCTATCTTACATGTCTTTTTCTGCAGCTTATTTCCTGGAGATAATATTCATATTGAGGCATTGTTTCACTGTGTCCTGTACTCATCACTTTACATTTATTTGGGCTGAATTTCATCAACCATGTATTACACCAACTTTTGAGTCTGCCTCTGTCCCTTTGTAAACTATTGGAGTCCTTCTTGTTTTTCACTTTCCTCTTGACCTTTGTGTCATTTGATATCATATTCAGGCAGGAGCCATTTCAGGCTAGTCATTCACTTAGATCAATAAGAGTAATGCTTTGTGGCTAGCTGCACTCAGTTACATATTGTCTCTAATTTGTACGTGCACCAGCACTATATTTTAAACATGACTCAATTGAACTGCTAACAAGGAGATTTGTGTGATTTTGAGGTTCAAATTGCAAGTTACGCAATCAGGGGTAGGGTTTCCCTGACACTTTATGTACTCTGCTATTTTGTTTGTGCACATGAAACTTCAGTATACATTTTCTGAGTGTCACCTTTATGTATCCACTGAATTTAGAAAGAAGTATAGTATCACAAAGGTGACATTATTTTTTATACATGAGTGCCTGGTTCTGCTTTTAGTCTTACATCTGATGTTAGTTATGTAAAACAGAGCAAAGTTTACTTGCAGTTTGTAGTCTTTGAAAAGGTAAGCTTTTCATTTTAAATATCCAAGGAAATTCAATTGATTTTGAAGTAGTATAATGAGCTATTTCAATTTAGATTTGTTTCAAAGTGAGTTTTTTGTAGTTTTTTGTCTTTTTCAACCTTTATTTTTCAAAAGTGATTTACATAATATTCCCCAGCCACATTTTAGGATAGATAATGGTATTATATGAGGCTTTACATGAGTATTGACTTTTGTCATTCATTAGTTATCATGATGTAGATTTTCAAATATTTGTTGACTTTTTTTATTTAATTAATATGTTCTAACCTTTGTAGACAACAAAAACTGTGTCAGCTCACTGAATTGTTGTTGCATGATATATGCAACTAAGTTGTTAAACCTTGTATGTTACATAGGACGCTTAACTTCCTTAACCATAGATATGCTAGTTCCTGCATTTCAAGATTCTTCTGGGAGCATTAGGACCTTGAACAGTTGCCTAATTTGAGATATTAGTTTTTTTAGCTCCAGGATTGCTGAGAGAGATGTATAAGATGGTATTAATGTGCCCTATGAGTATTTTTTTTATGTTCACATACTATCAATTAATTAAGACAGTATTCTTATATGTTCATCAGGATTATTTTGTATAATTTTGCTTTTGTGGGTATCTGTTCTATGTGATGTTCCTCACTCTTCTGAAACTCAGATGGGTAATGACTCGCTATTTATCCTCAAAGTTGTAAAAACTAATGATCGCTGAAGAACAGAGAGGAATGGAGGAAACTGGGGATAAAGGAGAAAGAATATTGTCGGTATATCTCCTGCATATTATAAAAGACAGCTAGGAAAGGTTGGAGTAGAGGCTGGAGATCCCTCCCTCCTATATATCAAAAAAAGAAGGAATGGAGGAAGGAGCCAGGTGAAGTTTTTCCTCCAAAGCCTTGTCAACTATTCCAGACACTACCTAACTAATTGGGAAATAGTGAATGGGTGTGAAAGAATTGGTTTTACATATTTGATACTCAGAATGAAGACTTTCTTTTTTTCACCAGTCAGGATCACCTTCGCTGCCTCATCGAATGCTCGCCATTTGTGATATCTCAGCAGACCCAGGTGGCTCCATTGAATTTATGACTGAGTGCACAACCATTGACACCCCGTTTTGTCTGTATGATGCTGACCAGAATAAAGATACAAACAGGTAAATGGATGTCATAATGACACGTAAATGTTAAGGTATTTTAAGGAAAACCTGGACCTCCTTATTTACTTGAAATAATACTTTGTTGGCCTTTTGATTTTAGCCATCTAAACCCCTTATCATTTACATTATGAAATATAATCATATGAAATGTAGAAAT
>JAUUDW010006205.1:5105-17725 GCA_032361385.1 Panulirus guttatus
AACCTGCCGGGATACTTATGGTATCCCTGACTCAACCTATGTGCGGCGCGATGATGAGACACGAGCCTTATGTACTTCTGAATTCTCCGACATCTCCCCACTCACTGGTGGCAATGTAGCTTTCTCTACCTTGGAGGGCAGACCCTCAGCTTACAACTTTGAAAATAGTCCTGAGCTCCAGGTTAGTCCATTTACTGCAGCTTTTCCTCTATTTTTATTTCATATTTGGGCTCTTGTAGACAACTGATTTATTAGAAAGCAATGTTATGATTTATTAAAGTTTGAAAAATTTATTCTGTATTCAGTAAAGAGGGTGACAGAACATTTTGTGTTAAATGATTTTGATTTTTGTCATTTTGATATGTAATGTTTCAGAGATGAGAGCTTTAAAGAACATGTATAATGATTTGATGGGATTTCACTGTTAAGGACTTGATTATATTCCTTATTCAGAAGTACTGTAATATTTCTCAGCAAATTTTAAGACAGCATGTGAATTAGTAGGTATGTGTTGAGGCCACCTTTTTTGTTAGACTCATAAATATGTTCTCCTGCAGGAATGGGTAACAGCCACTGACATTCGAATTATCCTCGACCGTCTCAACACCTTCAGAGATGAGGTGTTTGGTGACCCCAAAGTACTCAAGTCCTACTTTTATGCCATTACAGACTTTGCAGTGGGTGGCAGGTACTGTGATACTTTGGTTCTGGTAGTGAAATGCTTAGTATGTAAGGCTACCTAGTGCTTTATTGCACTTGGTGTGATTAGAGGTATATATTATTTGAGTGGTGGAGAATCGTAACTGAAAGGTGGTAGAATGTACATGTGTGATAAGTATGCTGTGTGCTTTCTGTGAGGAATAAGGAGTGTAAGTTGTTTGAAGGTGGTGAAATGTGGGAGTTATGGTGCAGTGTGAGGTGTTTTCAGCCCACTGATAGCACAGTATCCCCCATGTACCACAGTGCTTTAGTTTACTGTATCACATGCATGCCTCTCACTCATATGAGTGTTCAGTTACACCCCCAAGTCCCTTTCACTCAATCCTTCTGTCTCCTTTTTGGTCTTCCCTTTTCTTGCTCTCATCACTTTTGATATGTAGATCTTCATTGTTCCAACCATTTCAGCACATCGTGGTCAGCTCTTTTTATTTGACTGGACTTTCTTTCATCTCAGTCTTACATTGTTATTGCTTGGGTGATCAACCCTTCTCACACCACGCATTGTCCTAGGGCTTTTCATTGGTGACACGTCCAGGAACTTCCTTTATTTTGCATTCAAAGTCCAAGACCTGTATCCCTTCAATGCTACAGGGACTACATAACCTTCAACTTACCCATCTTTACCCTAACTGACAATGACTTTTCCTTTCCCACATCTTTCAGTGCACCCAGGACCTTTGCCTCCTCTCCAAACCTATGACTTTCTGCATCTTTCATGGCTCCTTCCACTTCCATGTCCACTACTAAGTATTTAAAGCACTTCCTCCTTTTCTGGAATCAAATTAGACTCATACCATCCTGTCCTCCACCCTGTTGGATTATAATACCTTAATTTTTATTTGTATTAACTCTCAACTTCCTCCTTTCACTCCCTCTTACAAACACAGACACCAACTTTTGAAGTTTCTCTCTCAAGTATACCACGAGAGCTATGTCATCTGCAAACATCAACTGTCTCACCACCTAGGCCCCTTCTCCCCAGCATACTGTAGACCTCTTCTCTCTTCAAGTCCTCACATGTATCTCCCTCCCCATCCTATCTCTGAACAGTTTATTTAGTAACACAATTTGTATAAACTACTCATCTAGCTGAAACCAAAGTTATTTCTGTCATAACGTATAGTAATGCATATGTACAGGTTCCGTTAAAGATTAGTTTACATTTCTTATGTTATGGTGACCTTTTCTCATCTGGTTACAGTGCATTCATGTATGATTTCGTCTTATTATGATCAAACTCATATTGGATATGGTTTCTTGTTGTTTTTTAGTTTTCCTGGTAGAATAACAGTATATTTGGGGCCATGTTATAATTTCTATTGTTTGTAATGAGTAAGATGATACTTGATTAAGAATTAAAAGTGTACTGATATATGGAACTTAGTGCGCTCTATCCATATATTGTTTTTTTAGATCATGATTTATTTCTAAGAACAATTACCTTGACATTGGTTCTCTTTCAGCAGTGACTTATTTCTGTTACTGGCTATGCATACTTGTGGTTAATACAGTATCATGCACTGGCGTATGAAGTAACCATTTTTTCTAGAACAAGAACAGCAGTGATGATTTTGTTATACCTGCCGCTTTTTCCCTACCTAGAGATTTAACACCTCATGATAATGATATTGATTTATTGTACATCTTTTTTTATAACTGTTCACTCTTTCTTTCCTTAGCAAGGTAGTGTCAGGAATAGTCCACTAAGCCTTGAAAGGGAAATCCTCTCTTGGCTGCTCACTTTGTTTCTTCTATTAGAAAGTAATATTACAAGAGGGGAGAATTTCCAGCCCCAATTCTCACTGTTGTTGTCCTCTTCTGTGACATTGCAGGACTTACTTGGGTAATAATCTTTGTCCCATATCCCCGGGGATAATGATTGGTATTACTTGTACATAAAATTGTATAAAATGACAGTGTAAGAGAGAGGCATGGTGTAAGATCTGTCTGATTGAGAGAGCTGACCATGGTGTGCTGAGATGATTCAGACATGAGACAATGAGTGTATTGAACAAAGACAAAAAGAATACTTTTGTTAGAATTGGAGGGAAAAAAGGGAAGGAGGAAGCCATATGGGAGATTCATGGATGAATTTAAGTTGGCCATGAACATTCAGGCTTGCTTGAGATAGGATGATATGGATTAATGTGTTGTATGGGGCAAAACATATTGAGCAGCCTGAGCATATACTAGATAAACAATAGAAAACTCTTTGGGGCTTGGCTTTGGATGGAAAGCTATGGTTTGGTTTCAGTACATTATATATGACAGCTAGAGAATGGGTGTGTTTTTTAGGGATGTAGTCTTTCAAGGCCTCTGGGATTGTAGTATATACCAGAATTCTTTCAACTAAAGGAAATTTATGCCTGCTTTCAGCTCATTTTCCACTGATATTTGTATTTCTGAATTCAACCCCGTTTTCCAAGTCTAAATACTTACACCATATGAAATACTCAAAAATCTATCATTAATCCTATGCTGTCTTTCTGAAGATTGAAAATCACTGTTATCAGATTGATCGAAAAGGGTAGCATAAGCAGTGTAGGTGAATGAAAACAATGTTACAGATAAAATTTGTTGTATGAAATCAGTTTTTGATGTGCATAACAGCCTTTTGATTGACCTCCAGCAGCTGATGCCTGAGTTAGTACTAGATTGTTTGAAATATCTGTATAGGTTGAAACATAAACAGTTGTCAACTTATATAAGTGTGAGGTAAACACAGACTTATATGATGATATTCATGTTAGATTTACAAATGTGTGATGAGACATCGTGTGATAAAAGAAACAAATCCATTGCAGAAATAGACATGCTTATCAGGGTTAAGATACATGAGGCATGTATATGTCACTGAAAGGAGATGAGATATTTTCTGGTGCTCAGTCATATTTCTTGTTTCTGAATGTGTGATTCCATTTTCATTGTTTTGGTGTATTTGTGAAGCTTCAAAGTCAAAACAGGCCTGTAATTTTATCCATACTCTGTGTAGTGAAATGATGAGGTGCAACAATATATAAGTTGGTATCTTCTACAATTTGTTTAGCCTTTAGAGAAAATTTACTAAATATACACCATGGAAGACATTCTTTATGTTAATAGGTTTACAGCAGCTTATTATATTGTACCACAATTTTTCTCCAGCCTGTTTCATGTCTCCCATCTTAGTGATGTATCATCAAGAACAGATGACTGAGCCTTTGAGGAAAAAGCCTCTCTTAGTTCTGTCCGCTGTACCTACTTTTGGAAAGTAATAATACTAGAGGAAGGATTTCTAGCCCCTCTGCTCCTGTCTGTCTAAATTGCCTTTTAAAACTAGTAAGAGATACGTTGGTAGTATTCTTTCTTACATTCTTTGATGAAATATGTAGGAGGAAAGTCTTGAAAATGTATGAAATTCTGACTATTCATTTGATTAAAAGAAAAAGAGCAATTATATGCTGTTCTTATAGGTCTTCTCCCTCTCCAATATTGAAAGGTTTTCTTCAGGAAGTAGTTGATGTACATGAATGCTTTTGCAGGTGTTACCAAGCTCCTTCTGCATGTGGTTACGCTGCAAGTGAAACTTCAAAACTTCAGTGAGATTGTTTTGTCGTAGTGTAATCTCTTTGGACTTCTCTTTTCAAAGGAGTTCATCCCTTCCCTGCCACTGATTGTAATGCAGGTGTGAAGCTGCTAGAAACCCCCAGAGAAGGGGTCCTAAAGTTGATAAGTGGTAATAATAGTAATGCTTTCGTGTATTGATCTATTAATTGATTTTTTCAGTTTATGCATTAACAAATTTGTACTTTACATTGATGTACTGTCCTGTACTGGGTCCATAATTCTAGATTTGATTGCTAGCATTAGGTTTGATATGGTTAAGGATGATCATTAGTAGAGCAGAATCCTTCATGCATTTCATGATAGCTTTGGTCTAAGTGAGATTTGTAACTGTAACTTTGCAGGTCATATTATACTGACAGCATGAAATAGACACAGCCAGTTTATTGTTACAGTGTCAGAAGGCATATGCTGATGATTTCCCTGACATGAAGTTGATAATTTGGGAGTATAAGGCTTTATTTGGGGGTCTGATTTTAGTGTGGACTGAAAAAGTCGATGAGGAAAATTGAACAGTGAAGTGTTCATTTTTTCTTCCAATGTTATTTTCATGTAGAATGGTGTTTATGTGGTTTTTCTTCATCTTATTTATAATTAGTTATGGTTGATGTTTTTCTGCATTATGTTTTTGATGGTTTGTGGATAGTTTTACATTTGTTGTGCCCTATATCGTATCATCATAATTTTGTGAAGAGACTATAGAATTTGCCAGCGCTCTTAACATATGCTGTATCTTATGTAGCTTGCTTTGTATGTTCATGATCCTGTTATTAAAACAGATCAGTATCTTTTTTGTGATGCTTAGTTGCTCAATTCCTTTTTGATAGCAGAAATGTTTAAAATTAGTATTACTAGATTAGAAACTTTTTGTTTATAAGATACTTTTTGGTTTCCTTTCCTATAATGTACTTAATTTAAGGGCTTCTCTCTGTAGCTCAGTTCTACTTAATTTCAGTTATTCATTTTATTTTTGATGCATTATTGGACCTTCTCTTAAAATTTTTTTGCATTTCTTCATGCAGAGACAAAACAGCTGATGTATACATTATGTTGGGTTTAACATATATTGCACATATTATATTGAACATCTCTTTACCATAGTGGTTGATGGTGATTTTGATGATGACCAAAAAGATGTTTGGCTCCCACACAGCTTCTGATACGATGCTTGGGGATAATCTGGCATGATATCTGATCCTAGGTCCATTGTGTATTCTGATTCAGAGTCCAGTCTGTTTTCAGCCTTTACTGTTCTTATCACTTTACTTTTTTTGTGTTCAGTTTAATCAACAACTGTAAATACCAGCTGTAATTATGTATTTGTGCAGCTCAGTCTTTAACACCACCCAGCTAGATATACACCTATCTGAAACTACACTCTCCAGACAGTTATGAGTTCCTGTTTCTCACTTGCATTCAGGACACTAACCATGTATCCAACTCTACAAACACCATTTCAACATATCACAAGAGCTGTCATGCTTAGGAAGCAACTTCCCACACTGAAGACACTGAACTCTTCACTTGTTATGTGCTAACCCCATAAAGACATATACACAAGACTACCACACCTTTTAACTGTAGTCCAGCTTGGTGGATATGGCTGACTTCTTGAGTGCTTTGGGAACCTGACTGAAGTGGTTCTTTGGGCAGGAAGGTGAAGTGAGATAAGGCCAGGATAGAGAGTTTTACACTCATGGAGCCCCATCTCTAAATTTAATGATTTATACCATCAAGTAGCCTTTTAAGTATTTGTATTTTTCTTGTTGGAGATTTCAGTCACAGACAAAAGTTCACACTGAGACCAGGCATTAATTGAAATGTGAAGTGGGTTAATGAGAGGGAGAAATAAGAAAAGAGGAAGAAGTCTTTCAAGAATTTCACTGGAAATGGAAAATCTCCCTTTAGTGGCTGGGTCATAGTTGATGTGAGACATAATGGAATGAGCAGTTTCAGAGCCTTGAGGTGTAGGGAAAGAAATTGATATCAGTGTCCTACCCTTAAGATTCCAGCAGCAACAGAGTAATTATGTGACAGAATTTGAAGGGAGTGGGGGCACACAAGTAGCCAGCTCTTGTGAGCAACTATAGTAATGATTATGGGAAAGGGTAAAATGAGCCAACATATTGGTGTAGGGCAAGTGGGTCAAGTTGTGAGGTCAGTCTGTTTTAGACTCAACTCTATCCAGTAATTATGTGTAGAGCTAGAGCCTACCCAGATGTAAGGGTAGTACTTGATACAAAAGTGGACCAGTACTTTGTATAAACAGAGCAACTGTTCATAAGAGAAAGATATACTGCATCTGAACAGGACTCACTGTCTCTTAGAGGCAGACTTAACCATTTGTGTTATGTGAGTTCTCGAAGAGAGTTTAAAATATTAGATGTTATAGTGATGCTGTGTACAGAATTTGCATAAAACACATTGTTGTTGTTCCCCCATATATCTTCAAGGCGATACATGGCTAAGGTTTATAGTCGATGCAAATATATGACGCTCTCAGGGTGAAAGCATTGTACGTCTGGTGGCTGAGACTATGTGTTTTTAATGGTGTGAGCATTAGCAAGCTGCATCAGTGTGCCTCAGGTTATCATGAAGCAACAGCATTTATTTTTTTTACTCTTCCAGGCTGCCACTTTTTTGGGTGAATTTTGCTTTTCGTCACTGTATTTTTACCACCTGTGCCTCTAGATGGGTGGCCCATACCCTTGAAAGTGGAGAAAGCCCAAAATCTTGCTGGTTAGAAAATGTGGGTGCACATGAGATATCTAGGTGCACTGGGCACTCAGAATGCAAGATCTGGTGGTTTCTGCTACACCTCATCAGTGCCTTGCCTCATTCAGGATACCAAGACTCTATGGAGTCAATACATGGATCTAGAATACTTCAGAAACCTTACCATTTCCAAGCCCAGACATCTGCAGATGGTAATCAAGGGAACATGGCAAAGTAATAAGATGTAACTGTGACCTCCCTTTGAAAATTCATGGAGAGGTGGACAAAGTTTTTTTTATGGACACTGTATGTTCATTGTGTTAACTGGTGGAATTACAGAGTTCTTATTGAGAAAGATGGGCAGACATTGTGTTTGGGAGGCATTAAACTTAACCAGATCCTGTCTAGCTTGTTGAGATATCCTATCCAAGTCTGAGTTTGTAGAGGATGCAAATTGAGCAGGAGAGGATGGTGCAGTTTTCAAGGAAGTTGTAGGAATGCTATGTTGAGTCATCGGGATGTTTGTTTCATTGTTTATTTGTTGATGAAAGGAAATTGATGATAAAAAGGAAGGGGAGTGTAGGAGACACATGCTGTTGATAGGGAAAAAAGGAGAGGTTGAACCTTCAGCAGCTAAACAGGTAGATTGACCAGAGAGGTATCTAGATGTGCAAGAACAAAGAGAGTGAGGGTGGCTGAAAAAAGGGGAGCTTAGAGATGAGCCTTGATATCATGCTCTCTCAAAAGCTTTTAATATACCAAAGGTTACTTCAAAGGATTCTCAAACATTTTTCCTAGATGATGACCAGACAAATGTAAGGTAGGAAAATGATATCACAAGCAGATTTTCTTCACCAGAAGCTGTACTGATGATCAGAGAGAAGACTTAGATTTAAGAGGTTTGAGGATATGGGAGTTTAGGAAGGATTCAAAAACTTCAAAAATAGTATAAGTCGAAGCAATAGGACTATAGTTGAAAGAGTTGGAATAGTCCCTCCTTTCTTGGGATGTGATGTACCAATGCATATATCCAAGAAGAAAGAAAAGATTTTGTTTTCATATATTTGACATTTTCTGCAAACGTATTCAGATATGAGACGTATCCTTCACACAACTTGTTTATATACATCAGAAACATGAAGAGTTCTTGATATTGGGCTGTGAGGGATGTTGGATTTTATTTCAGCCAGTATTAAAAGGCAGCTCTTACATTTGTTCTTTTCTCCCTCTGAGTTTAGCTGTTTACAGTTTATGTATCAGTCAGTTATCCTCAGATACCATCATATTAGTACCAATTTGTGTAGTAGCCTTTGCGTATGTGTATGTTTGACCCTTCTTGTATATGTAAACAGGATGAGAGTTTAACACTTCTGAGGAACCCATCTATTAAACTCTCTTTTCTGTCATGTAGTACTTTTAAGATACATCTGTATTCACCATTGCCTGACTTGCTCCATCCATTCACCAGTCTATATGACTTTAGAAGCATCACATCACATTTTTTCTGACTCATCTCTTGCTCATTTTCACCTTACTTTTAGTTGATCTGTTCCCACTCACTTTAAAGAACTGCTCATCAAAGACACTGTCACATAACTTTAGAAACTTGAGAGTTATGATTATATCTCCTTTTTTGCCTGTTTTAGTATGGGCAGTTTCTGTGACTGTAGTCTTTCTCTTTAGCTTAGCTGTGGTACTTAAGGTATAGTCTCTGCTGTTAGACTTTTTCCCTGAAAATCTATACTTCTCATTTTGAGGGAATCAAGCCGTTGAATATATTTTAGACTGGGTCAAACATGTGCTGGAAATATTTTTGTGAATATTTTGATTAATTTTTTTTCCTCATGATTCTGCCTTTAGTATCTTAGAATGATATATATATACCTAACGTGCAATTAATTTTCGGAAAAGAATAAGAAAATGAAACAGGCCTACATTTGTTGTAAGTCTGCCAGAATGTGTTGCAACCAGTGGGCCCCATTTACTATACTTAAAGATTACTACTACAGTATGCCTTTATAAACCTAGATGTAATGGTTATGAATTTAAATGTATTATTACTGAAAAATATATCTGTGAGAGCGGGCAGAAGGAGTGAATGGTGGGTGAATGGTGAATATATGGTGGGTATATGAGAGGGTATGAAGGCCTGAGAGAGGAGGTTTTGAAGCTTTAGGATGGGATGTAAAGTCGAGGGTAAGAGTGTTGCTGAATAGGGCTGGGAGTCAGCTCGATTAGTGAGTATATGAAATTAGAGATCAGACGAAGTCATAGGAAGATGTGGTATCTGTGATGAACAAATGACTTGTATTCCGAGATCAGTTTTTGGTCAGATTTAAGGGAGAGGTGATAAGTATTTTTATCTGTGAAAATTAAGGCACATTTTGTTTAGCTAAGGCGGGTTAGATTATGTCAAGTTTTGAGTGATGTTCGTCTTTTTATTATTAGTATGAATGCTAATCATATGGGAAGCTTTGTTATGGGAATTTGTGGCATTTAGACCAATACTCTCTCCTTAAACTCTAGTATTTCAATTAGAGAATACTGCAAACACTTCACTGTTTTCTGTAATTAATATGTTAATAACCTGTGGTGAACAGTACGTGTCCTGTAAGAATTGGAAACGGTGATTCCAGTGATATATCTGTAGTTCAAAGACATTCCACCATTCCTTTCGTGGAAGGAACGTAATTAGCTTACTTTGTTCTTCATAGCTATTTCAATTAGTGTTTAAGTTGTTATAGATGGCACCTTTTATATGGATACATTCCGTCAGAGGCCTTCCTGAAGTGAATTATAAAGTGTGCGCACCAACTATAAATGATTCGTTATTCCATTGTGGATGTATTGCCTTCTGATTTTTTTATATTCTGTGAGTAAAGAAACGATGCAGAATTTATCTGGGTTACTGATAACCATTTATTTCAACAGCTTAAAAGATTCCCAGCATATCATCATGTGGCTTTCCGACATATGTTAGTGGTTTAAACAAAATAAAGTTAGCCTTAAGATATAACCATTTTCTCTAATGAATGAAAATCAAAGAAAACGATGCCTGATCTTAAGTTTGTGTAATTATTGTGTTAAAATTGACGCGTTCCTTGAGTTATTCCACATACGTATAAAGCTTTGGAGTTGATAGTAATGAGGTCTTGTATGTATTAAGGCATACATGTAATATTTCTATGTTTTCATTGGTTAGAACAGAATTGATCAGGTTTTCTTTGCAACAAGCTGTCAGTAATATCTGTTAATTTGATCATATTTTTGGCGTCTTGTCACTTGTTAACCCTTTGCCAAGAATTCCCTCTCAGTTTTGTCTGTGTTTCTTGTTTAGTAAGAGATGGAAATCCTACCGGGCTCGCCATTACTAGCACTCCGCCATGTTGGCTAGAAAGCGATAGAATGGTCTGCAGGCCACGGTCCTCAGACCACGGGGCCGAGGGGCGATATAACGGTCTTTAGGCCACGGACCTCAGACCATAGGGCGATAGAATGGTCTGCAGACCACGGACCTCAAATCATGGGACGATAGAATCGGGTCTTGGAAGACAGGTGATGATGGCGAGGTCCAGGTGGTGGTTTGAGAGAGTTTTAAGGATTAGTGTATTGAGCCCCTCTTGATAAATGAATAGATAAATGAATAGATTATTTATTTGATTGATAAATAATGGTTTATTGGATTTAGGCAGTCATTTGGTATTACAGATCTGTGAGGTCATGATAGTGACTTGTTTACTGATCCTACAAGAGCTTAAGATTAGTGGGGCTGGATATTTCCACAATTTGGATAAGCACATGGGTGAGATATATTTATATAGACAGATGGTAGATATACTGGGATTTATACAGTAAATAGTATGGTTTGTACATTATGCACTTTGTTGAATATTGCGTGACGAATAGTTTCAGTAATTGACACACCAAATAGCCTAACTAACAGAAAACTGAGCTGTTCATTCTCGTAACTATGTACTTGCTCATGGATGGTTTATGACGTTCACTGTGGTATGTATAGGACTGTTCTCGTATCTGTCTGTAGAGCTCTGATTGGAACAAGTCGATTGTATTGACGAATGGCGGTCTGTAGTGGAGGGGCGTCAGGAGGGAGGAGGTCTCAGTGACGGATGTGTGTGTGTGTGTGTCTGGGCAGTGTATTGCCAGACTGCCATATGAGCTGCCGATGTTGGTCGGAGCTGGCGGGCAGGTTCAGCAAGATCAGGGCTTCTTGAGTGGTTGTGTAAGAAGGGCCCAGGATGATTCTGCATGCCCTTTTCTGCAGTCTTTCTAGCTAGGCCCTCTGAGTACCTGGTAGTAAGGAGGACCTGACTAGGGAGGTGTGGATGAGCTTAGGCAGAATGAAGATGGTATAGGCATCCCTGAGTGATTTCAGTTTGCGGAGAAGGTACAGACGATATGAGGAGGATTTGATGATAGGGATAACATGACTCTTCTAGTTTAAAACGTCGTCAGTCGTGACATCAAGAAGTTTGAGGTCCCTAACTACCCGCAGGATGTCATGGCCTTGTGTGATGTCACGGGACAGGATGTTCTCTGCACTCAGGTTGATGTGCAGCATCACAGTCTTGGTGTGGTTGATGACGTCGTTGGCCTTAGTCCAATCCGGAAGGTTTGTATGATATACTGAAGGGCACTGAAGTCAGGAAAGTTGTTGATAGTGACGCCAAAGGTGGAGTCGTCTACGTACTTCCAGCGGTGGTTTGTGTCCTTCAGGGCTTAACTGATAAGGATGAGGAAGCAGAGAGGCCACATCTTGGTGCCCTGTGGTACGCCGCACGTTAGGGATAGTGATGCCGATATGGCTTCCGCATAGTGGAGGGTTTGGTGTCGCCCGGTCAGGAGGTCTCCCAGTCACCAGAAGAGACAACCCCGAAGTCCCAGGTCGATGGCTGTCTTTATGATGATGTTATGGTTTGCCAAGTCGAAAGCCTTAGTTAAGTCTATGAAGGTGAGTGCCACCGAAGTCTTGCGCTTCTCCAAGTTGCGATAAACGGAGTCTGACAAGGCAGTGAGTGTTGAAGGAAAACCTCATGTTTCCAAACTGCCGAGGGTATAATGAATCAGCAGTGTCGGCATAGGCTCAGTCAGACACAAAACTCTCAAATTAGGTTTGGGATTGGAGTGATTGCAAGGGCTCGTAAGCTGTTGAGAGACTCTGGCTTGGTGGATTTGGGTAGTGGAGTGGTATATCATTCTCAGTCACATGCTGGTATGGTAACTGTAATTCGGAAGTGAAGGGAAAACTTTCTAGTGTAATTTGAAATTGTTTGAAATTGGGAGTAAAGAATAGCTCAAGTTTAGCTGAGATATATAAAAGGAGTACTTCCCTTAGATGTGAAGTAATTATCAGTGACCCCTTACACACTCTAAATAGCAGTTACCAAATGTTGCCTTCAGGTAGAAAGTTGAGGTCAGTGAATTGTAGAACTTCCAGATATTCTAAATCTTTTGTGCCAGCTGGTATAAGACTGTTGAACGAGCGATAGCCCATTCACGTATTGTAATACGATGTCTTTTAGGGGGCCAGTAAGTTCACTGGGTATAGTATGCCTGAATCTTAT
>JAUUDW010006206.1:0-10312 GCA_032361385.1 Panulirus guttatus
CTTGTGTAAGTCAGGGATGGAGGTGCCCAATGAGAGGCGTGTAGTATCACTGCCTTACTGGGGTAATGCTGTGCAGTCGCTCCCCGCCCTGCCATGTGCAGATAACACGACAAGGGCACGACACCATCGCTCGCTTGGGTGTGCTTGTTGTCACGACCTGCTTTGACGTCTTCTTCTTCTTCGAGCCTCTCCTCACTCCCGCCCCCTCGCTATCACCTGCTGGCGTCCCAGCTCGAAGCACAAGTGGGAGATAATGGCGACTAGACATCTGATGCACCTTCTCCACGAAAACTATGTCTCGAGTGGAGGAGAGACGAGGTGGGAATTTCATCTGGCGTGACATTGTGCACTGTGTCCACCGTCTGCTTTGACCCCCGTGCATGGGCAGTGTGTGTGTGTGTGTGTGTGTGTGTGTGTGTTGATCAATCAACACGTGTGGCACAGGAGCCATGCAGTTCACGAAACACCTTTGAACTCTGTGTGTGTGTGTGTGTGTGTGTGTATTATGACGTTTCCGGTTGTAATCGCATGAGATGGATCTGTAGCAAGGGCTCGGGGCTCGCTCACACACACACACACACAAAGTCCTCCTCGTGGGGGACGAGAGAGAGAGAGAGAGAGAAAGAGAGAGAGAGAGAGAGAGAGAGAGAGAGAGAGAGAGAGAGAGATCCACTTGACGGCAACATTAATACCTTGAGCAAGACTGTACAACCCCTGAGCACTACGATACGACCCTTGAGCACGACACTACGACCTTTGAGAACGAAGGATGAGACCCTTGGGTACGACGTACTGGCCTTTGACCTGACCTCTAAAGCGTTACACACACAAAAAAAAATAGCAAGACCATCTCACCCAAGGGTCGTCCCGAAGAGTCATACCGTCGTGCTCGAGAGCTTAAACTATCGTTACGTTCATCTTGAAATCCATTGTGGCAGACCATGCGATTCCTTGCGCCCATTTTGCGTTCGTCTCCTTACGTTCCTCATCAGGTGACGCAAGGGGAAACGCGTCCAAGTCACGGCACACACAGAGTAATGGGAAAATCCCCTGCTGGAAGTTACCGTGTAAATTTATATCTTCACATCTCAATGGCCGCCACGGTTTTCATTATATAAATTCTTCTGACATCAAAACAGCGGCATTCCAAGGAGGTCGGCGGCGCGTGTATATATACACAGTTTACCGCCTCGTTGTAAACACGCCATTACAGCAACCATTTACCAAACTGTGAGGGGGGAGGGGGGCGGAGGGTCAAATATGCATACCACTCTCCCAATGTTTCACGTCAAACTTGAGACGAGATTTCCCACAACTGTCAACCCGAAGGTCATAGAGTGATGGAAGTAGCAGACTCTTGAGCCCGGTGGCGTACCTCTGAATAGTTTGCGAAAGAAAGGAAAAAAAAGACACATTTTCTTTAACCTCTTGCGTAACAAGAGAGACCCTAGAAAGCGTAGGTCGTTTGGCCTTTGACCTGACCCTTGAGGGACGTGTCTGGTTGGTTGGCTGGTCGACTGGTTGGTCGTTTTTTTTTGGACTTGAGGCCCACCAAATGCCTGGGTCATTAAGGCCGTCAGCGTCAAGACAGCAACATCCATGTATCGAAAAAAAGGCTTCAACACCTTCTTCAGGAGTTAAGGGTAATTCTAAGACCTATACGTACTCCCTCACAATCCATGCGACCCTGAAGGTCAGGTCAGAAAGGCCACGCCATCGCACTCAAAGGGCGTAGCGTCATACTCGAGAGGTTAATGTGTATAGATTCATACATCCATTCTACTTTGCATGGCGAACTGTGGACCTGCCTGGGTGTCGACATGTGTGACGCAGATTCGAAACCCTGGAATCTACCGCGTGTGGCAACTCCTTCCTCCCAGCCCGCCGTAAACAAGCTGTTCACACGTCAAGGGCAGACGTAACGGTCGTCAACAGCCTTCCGTAAACCGACAACAACCACTTCCTACCGCCGGGAAATAACTTGCCATGGGCAAGATGTTATGTATACATCGGGTAGTCCTGCCCACACTGTGGTCAGGGATGTTCGAATGTTGACATCAGCGCAATGGTCTGACGTGGTATTCGTCGTCCCAACAACCTAGTATTTACCAGATAAATATACACGTACAAAACGTTCATGAAAAACACATACACAAAGTGCGCACACGCACAGACAGACAGAACACAGACACAGACAGACATACGTACATCATCACCTCATGATATGCAGCAATGTTCATGTGATCTTGAACCTAGGATTTATACATGCGTCTACCACTGAAAAATAACATTCATCTGTATGTTACTGACGCTTGTATGACTTCCTTCCACACATCCAACTAGTCGTCTTGTTCATCTCTCCGTGGATTTTAATGATTTACACACACACACACACACACACACACTCAACTACAAAGGGTATAAAGATACACCCTTCAGGCGCGAGTGGTATCACTTGCATTATCATTACAGATATATGCGTCATTCATATAGAGAGAAAATAACAGAAAATGTACAAGAGAAAAGTTATCAAAAATGATATCTGGAAACATTCTCAATTTGGGAACGCCTCTTGAAAGGCGACGGGATTCTATCGAAGGAAAGTTTATGATTCCAAACACCGCCGAAGGAGGGAGAGTATTGAAGGATGATTTCCTGGTCCCATTAAAGAGGCAATGTCCTCGGGGGTGATTCCAGGAACAATCGAAGAACTATATCTAACAGGGCAATTCTATTAGTCATTGAAGGAAAGTGAAGCTAGAAGGATGAATCCAAGTACTACGTGGTCGAGTCATCTGAAATGATAGTTTCCAATTGTTCTCGAAGGGTTCGTTCAGAGCCATAATTCCAGAAGGTTTGAAAGGCTGGTGGTTTAGAAATACAATCCTTCGAGCTATAAAAAAGAGCTCTGGAAAGTTAAATTTATTAAGCTTTAGCTTGGTTGCAAAGGCATTCAAGGGAGGAGGCTGTGGCTTCATAGTTCCAGAACGCTGAAGGAGAAGGCATCCATAAATATGATTCCAGTAGTCATAGGAGTTGTCGTCGTCTAGATGGAGGGGTGTTTACACACGCTATTGATGGAGAGGACGTTTGATGCATCGAAGGAAGAACATTCAGAAGGATGGCCGCAGGTACTACAGAAGCAGCAGTCGCCTAGGATGATTCCAGACGCCACAGAAGAAGAGGACGTTTTAGAGCCATCGAAGGCGAACAAAAGAATTGAGAAATATGTCAGAAGCTGTGGATATACACGGAGTCTAGAGGGAGGAGCTCAAACACTACAGTCAGGGAGAAGCTCAACGAAAATTACAATCGGTATGTGAGACGTGGCGTATACAAGAGAATGTACATCCCAAAGGCGGCACCAGGAATGGACTACATATACGACCGAGGCAGTAAACACCAGAGAGGAAACTCCTACGAGCTGTACACGAGACGGCTATAAACTTACTCGGACAATAAACAGAGGAGGAGACACCTGTTAAACACCCCTAACAGAGATACAAGTACCACATCCCCAGGTCTTAACGGTACCACATACGACATGACAAACCAACTCATACGATCATCGCACTGCAGGTGCATGAAAGAGACTAGAAGGCATCAACTAAACCGAGTGAATGAGAGGAGAAAGCCGATCTCACGGGTGTTTATTGTGGCAGGGTTGATGGGGGGTCTCCGGTGCCATGGGGGGTCCCGGGTACGTGGGACTTTTCAGTTCGTCTGTTTGGTCTAGCTGCTTGCTGGGGGCACACATGTTACACACCAGAGTAGAACCGTCTTTATTGTCCCAAGCTCGATCGGCAAGACCACCAGCGTGTGTACTTTAAGGGGTCAGTTGTACGTACACCCAAACGTCCACGACTGAGACCCTAAAGGAAAAAAATCAGCCACTCTATTTTGTTTTCCGTGGGAAAGGTTATGTAAACAGAGGGGATGGAATTCGTTGGCATTTCCTAAGATAGACTACTTGAGGAGCGAGACACATGCAGCTGACAAGCCGGGGAGGCGCCGGGGAGGTTGCAACAGATGCTGCTGTGCTCGACCCACGCTGGAAATAACTATCCCCAAGATATTCCAGTCCCTTGGGCTCTTTGAGTCCGAGTGTGTTCAAGACTCAGTCAAACTGTGAATGACTTATTTACTACTGGATGGTTTTGCAGCTGAGAAAGGGCCGTCACAAGACAAAGGCCCTGTGTCAAGCAAATACCTGATGGAAAGCTTCAACTGCGCGTCACATGACACTCAAGCAAAGGGGGATGGTGCGCATAACGTGAATTATTGTCGTGCAGTAATACTGCGGATGGCTGCTGGAGGTAGGGCGTTGACACTCAACACTGAGAGGGGCAGCCATGCACACAAAGCATGGCATTTGGGCTGCATGGCGGGGCAGCAGAACCTTCCCAGTCTGACTGTCGACAGGAAACAACAATCTCTACACACACACACACACACACAAGTATGCCAGTGACGTCAATTAATACACAATGAAACACAACCCATCAGGTCTTCTACACATAGGAGTAATTCAAATTAGTGACTTCATTGCATAACTAAAGTGGAACTTCCTGAAGATTATCTGTCTTGCCTTTCAAAGGAGCAAAACTCAGCTTTCTACTGCAACACAGCCATGAAGGCTGAGGCTAAAGTGAACTCAAATACCAGCTGGCGTCAATATCTATCGTAGAAAGAGATGCCACTTTATCATTCAGTGTTTGTCATTCATGAATATGGATCCAATAAACCCTCTGAGCACGACGGCGTAACCTTTCGGTAGGATGGTCTGTGGCCTTTCATCTACTCTCACGAGTCAGGTCAAAGGCCAGGCCATCGAACCCAAGGGTAGTACCGTCGTACTCAAGGAGTTGAAGCACAAAAGAAATAACGTATTTGGATTATTCGTGAACTTCCATTTTCCGCTGAAATAAATCCAGCAAGAGAACATTTGGCTACCAGATCCCGTACACTTGAATTTGTAAGAGGGAAACATGGAGGCTGGCACTGTCTCACAGATTAGTGGCAAGTATTCCACCAATACCATCCACAGCTAAGAAGCCCTTCAGTACTCTCTGGTCTACTATGGTGTACCTCGTCAGGTTCTCCTTAGGCAGGGGACAGTGCTCTAAGGTCTACTACAGTGTACTCCGTCAGACATTCCTCGGGCATGGGGTCTACTACAGTGTACTCCGTCTATGACTCTTCAAGAAGGGAGCTGAATGTACCCTGTTAGCGAACCTCCTGACGCTAAGCTCAGTTTCCAGCGGTCCCCAGGACAGGGTACGCCACCACAACACCAGCAGGTGGCAGGGTAAGACTGGTTGGTGGTGAGGGCACTGGCGGGCTGCAACACAACACCAGCAGGTGGCAGGGTAGGACAGATGGCACCGGTAGGGAGGGTACTGCTCGCGGTGGCACCACAACACCAGCGCGGAGGGAGGAGACGGGGCGAGACAGATGTTACTGGTGAGGGCACCACGCGCGCGGGGTTGTGTGGGGTGGCGGGGTTCGCGAGGAGCGTCCCCGGTCTTCTCGGGTTGCGGGCAACACGAGAGCGGCGGGGGCTGCTTACACTGGCCAGATGCGGAGGCTCTTGCCGCCAGCCTCGCCACTCTTGGGGGCCGCTTGCTCCCTCAGTGTCGTCGCACGCCTGACCAAGGTCGCCCAAGGGATTGTTCCGCTGACCAAAGCCCGCCGAAGAACAGGGGAAGATCCACCTGCAGGGAGGTCCAGGACGGCCCTGGAGTCCTTATGGCCAAGTGAGGACAGTCGAAACAACAACGATTGCGCAGGTCAAGACCAGGCCACCGCAAGCTAACGTATCAAGGTCACCAAAGAGAATGGTGGGTCGTAGGCCACCCAGGGCCCACTCGCCATACCACAAGGACCTGCTCGGGGGCGGCCTGGGGCCGCTGAGGCTCGAGCAAAGGACACTCTTGGGCCTACGGTTGAGGCCGCGTTGTAGGTCCTAGTCCAAGACACGTAAGGCCTGGCTGAAACCATCTGGAAACTGGTCGAGGCCACGTGGACCCTGATGGAGGCCACGTAAGGAACGGTCGAGGCCACGTTGGGATTGGCTCGAGGCCACGTAAGGATAGGTTCAGGCCAAGTAGGGACAGATCGAGTCCACGATGAGCCTGGTCATGGCCACAAAATGCCTGGTCCAGGCCACGTGGAGATTATATGAGGCCACTTAGAGTGTGTCTGAGGCCAAGCAAGGCCCAAAGGAAGAGCCATCTCCGAACTCAAGCTGTACAACGGACGGAGCTGTCCGACAAAACGTGGTATTCCACTGCTAAGCATCACTTATGTAGGTGTGGAGGAGAGGGGATGTGTAGATTTGGAAGAGGGTGTGGATGTGGAAGAGGATGGACTCGTAGACATGAGTGTGGATGTGAAAGCATTGTCATTAGCCAACCTTAACCGCACACACAGGTCATCATCCCCTACATACACGCCTACAGCCACACCGTACACACACACATCTACCCCTACACTACCTACACACACACTACCAGGGTACTACACACACCACATCCCACAACCAACTTTTTTACCCAAACGTGCGCCCATAACTGAACCGTTTACACTTGTGTCCACGCCCACACCTGAACAGTTCTCACGTGCCTACGCCCACACCCGAACGGCTCACACGTGCACCCACTCCCACATCTACCTCACATAATCAACAGCCATATATATATAAGGAGGTCCAGCCACCAGTGTGGTGGGAGGCCCGTGGCCCGTGGGCGGTGCCAGCTAACAAAAGCGCTTCTCCCATAATGACTCAGGTGAGTGTATTGGGCTTCATCGGACCCCATTACCGTCTGTGACCACATGTGGACTGGAACGCCCCATTCTTTCATGCACGTGTCATCATGATATGGAGACGACACACGGGAGGGTGAGTTTTAATAGAGACAGTTGCAGGGGACGACCGAAAGGATAGTGAAATGAGGAGATGAATACACAGACACACAGAGCAATCATACTACTCTGTACTAGTGGTAAATGCAGAGTAAATATAGACTCTCATGACAAGCTGACTGCTATTAGCCTTGGATCATGCAATGGAAGGAGAATACATGATGAAAATCATCAAGAATAACACTTGGAAGATTTCTCTGTCAGTCCATCCTATGTGACAGCTTGCCTCTCTCAAGGTCTGTAATCAGTACTTCATATCTTCGTGAATATGTTTGGACTTCATTGGTTCATATTGTAGAGTTACGTTTGATAAACACAATAATTCTTTTTATTAGAATATCTTGCAACACCAGTAAAACATCTATAGGTAGTCTCGCACTTTTCTTGAAGTGATTTCCAGTTTTCTGATTTCGAAAAATTTACCGTAAAGAGAAAATGGGGAACTCACTATCTCATCATCTACAAGTCAAGTGAAGGAACACGTTAACTAGCGGCCTTATGACCAGTCACCAGTCCACGCCAGCAGCCTCTTCTACAAATTAAATCTCTAAAGGTTACTAGCGAGACTTCACTGTGATATTCTACACTAACGGTGTTGTCATCAAGTCTGTGTCCTGCTGAGACCAACATATGTATTCTCATAACATGATCCGCGGTTGATTTCCTACTGGCAATTCCCTATGGGTCATTCTATCTTCGGCTGGCATCACCTGCTTACCATAAAGTGAGGTCTTGCATCAGATACAGACCATTAAGTGCTCAGGACGACGTTCTTGAAGTTGAATCCACTGAACACGATGGGACGACCTTTGGGAACGACGGTGACATCCTCGAGAACGATGGTACGACCCTAGAGAACAACGATATGGTGCGACCCTCAAGAACGATGGCACGACCACAGGATACACTGACGAAGTCTTTTGAGGCCTGGTCATCATGCCTGAGGATCATACCATCGTGCTCAAGGAATTAAAAGTTCGCTTGCCTGTAAAGTCACTCCCTACTTTTGAAGTCTTACTATGCCTAAACTAAGAGAGATATTGCAACTGTTCTTTTACTGTATATAAACGCAGGAAGATTGAGCAACAAGAGGAGCGAGCAACAAACTACATTAGGACGCGGAGGATGACAACCACGTCAATCAGGCTCGACGGCGGTGGGAGAGCCATCCACGGCAGATGTGCAGTCCTTGACCCGAGAGGTCCATTGGGAACTTGCCGCCATGAGATGCGGCCATGAACCACGCGTTCGGGAGAAACTCTTGAGACCGCCGCACGGGCAATGTTCGAGCCTAGTCGGAAGAAATCAATGAGAGAGAGAGAGAGAGAGAGAGAGAGAGAGAGAGAGAGAGAGAGAGAGAGAGAGAGAGAGAGAGTGTGTTCCACATCTGTCACTGTGCCCAGAAAAAGCCTTTCACTTTCCATGACGTCCATCGGCTCTGGCCTGGCGATTGCCGGCGAACGCAGGAGTAATCTGCCGGGATCTTTCTGTCGTGGAAGGATGAGGAGGACGACCACCAAGGCGATCTGTCCCGACGGCATTCAGCGTGGTCGGATGACGCGAAGCTTCCCCCCAACGTGTTGGAGGCTTTGTGTCTCTCGCCATCATTGTGATGATTATTGGCCAGAACGAAATCCAACTATGACAGGTGAAAGAATACCCCAAGGTAACACAGTCTAGTGTTGGAATGAGGTCAGCACGGTCTCTCAGACACGACTTTGCTAAAAGCTTTTAAATTTCGTAACAGAGTTGACTGTAACGAACAAAGCTAATTGTACTACATAAGCTTCATGTTCTACAATATAAAAAGGCATTTTATGGTGTCTGCTTTAAATGCGACTGAATTTAGCGTACTCTAGAGATTCTGTACCGGTTTATCTACATTGCATTTCATTTTGATGGACACCAGCATCGTGACTTGATATCAAACTCTCGGAGCAACAGAGAATAATTGGCAGACGACGTGAGTCAAGTCAGCCATTTACGTAAGCCATGAAGAAGAGAGAGAAGCCACAACCATCAGCATCAGGCGTTTCTCTTCCTCCCTCCCGTCTTTATCACTCATCTTTGCCTATCTCCAATACATCTGGCCCTTTCCATATCTCTTCCTCCATCTCCAGTCTGCTGCTCTCTATCCACCATCCCACGCCCCTCCCATCCCATCCTCTCTCTCTCTCTCCCCTCCCTCGGTCTATACTATCCCAGCCACACCCACCGCCGGAGCGGCCCCTTGCCCTGCCTGCCTGCCCCTCAATTCTACGGTTCCACCCTGTCATTAAGACACATTTGAGGTCTCTATATGAGATACGATAACGTCATCTGTAGTCGGCAGGGCGTGCAGGACGCGTCGTGGCTCGCACGTGGTGGTGGCTTGCTGGGCCTACATGGGCAAGTCTTGAAGGCTTAGCGCGCATCTTATGGCGGGAGTATGACAGATCTTGCATGGCAGTACTGGGGATTACGGGCGACAAATTTTACGCGGCAATGTTAAGGACATTACGACGCAGTGTTCGAGATCTTACGAAGCACATCCCCTCCCAGTGGCAGTGACTACGATGCTTCATTAGAGTATGCGCGATAACGTAGTCTGGATGATCCTGCTTCTGTGCAGGTCCTTCGATGTGGTGAATATCCTTATGCAATACATCTTGTCTACTTTAGCGAGCCATCTCAACATGCTAACCACCATGTCTTCATATAGACGGGCATCCCTTGGTTGAGAGGCGTGTGGGGCGTGTTCGATGGTGACCCCTCCCCTTCCTTGGATACAAAGAGGAGTCCTACTGACTTTTGCCCAGCTGTGTAGAGACTGAAGTGTGATCAGAGCCCCAATGGTAAAGCGCAGGAGCTCATAGGACATATCACTGACTTCTGCGATGTCAAAGATCGCATGAATTAAGTAAACTGCAATCACAGATTCTCTTTTACGCTTAGGGAATCTACCGTTCTGTCGTACATACACAAAGAGGTCGTCAATGAATACTATATGATGCACGAAGAACAAAATCATTGCGAAAACGATGGTTTCAAATTGCGCCATCTGTAAAGCACCCAAACTCATGTTATGTCGTTGGACTGAATGGTTATCGACCACTGTTTGGTCAGAGTCGGAAACAGTACGTACAGAAACATATTTCCAAAAACTTACGCTGGTTTCCGACAGCAACGGACGTGATGAGTTGGATGACCAGACTTGTGACAAAATGTCCGTCCTATTCTTCAAAGAAAACGGAATGGATTTAAATATTATGGAAGTGGTTTTTATATTTTTTTCTAATAAAGATAATTTTTTCAAATTACTATAATTTTTCTTACCAATTTTTAAGTCATGGGCTTTTTTTTTTTTTTTTTGTGTTCATGACAACAGGCAGAAGAAAACCTATGTTCT
>JAUUDW010006250.1:0-10311 GCA_032361385.1 Panulirus guttatus
AATATCACAATATTTTCTTATCTCTGCAACATCTCAACAGCATTCTCCACTCTTCAGCATCTCTAAAATAATGTCCACTCTCTCCAACATCACAATATTGTCCAATATATCCAACATCTCAACAATATTGTCCACTCTCACAAATATCTCCACAATAATGTCCACCCTCTCCAACATCTGAGGATTGTCCAATCTCTCCAACATCTCAACAATATTGTCAACTCTCCAACATCTCCAAAATAATGTCCAATCTCTCCAACATCACCATATTGTCCAATATATCCAACATCTCGAAAATGATGTCCAATCTCTCCAACATCACAATACTATCCACTCTCTCAAATATCTCCACAATAATGTCCACTTTCTCCAACATGAAAATATTGTCCAATCTCTCCAACATATCAAAAATATTGTCCAATTTTTTACAACATCTCGACAATATTGTCCACTCTCTCCAGCATCTCCTCAATATTGTCCACTTTCTCCAACATCACATGATTGTCCAATCTCCCCAACATCTGAACAGTATTGTACACTCTCTCCCACACCTCCATTAGAATGTCCAATCTCTCCAACATCTCCACAATATTGTCATCTCTCTTAGACATGTCCTCAATATTTTTCACTCTCTACACCATCTCCAAAACGATGCCCACTCTCTCCAACATCATATTACTGTCCTATTTCTCCAACATCTCCAAACAATGTCCACTCTCTCCAATTTCTCCATAATATTATCAACTCTCTTCAACATCTCGACAATATTTTCGACTCTCTCCAACATCTCCACAATAATGTCCATTCTTTCCAACATCACAATATTGTCCAATCTCTCCAACATCTCCACAATATAATCTACTCTCTCCATTATCTCAATGATAATGTCCACTCTCACTAATGTCTCAACAATAATATTCACTTTCTCCAACTTCTCTATAGTATTTTTCACTCTCTCCAACATCCTCACAATATTGGCCACTCTAACATTTCCATCATAGTGCCCACTCTCTCCAACATCTCGATATTAATGTTCACTCTCTCCAGCATCTCGACAACAATATCTACTCTCTCCAGCATTTCCACAATATTGTCCACTCTCTTCAACATCACCACAATATTCTCCACTCTCTCCAACATCGCCACAATATTGTCCACTCTCTCCAACATCTTTACAATAATGCCCATTCCCTCCAACATCACAATATTGTTCAATCTCTCCAACATCACAACAATATTGTCCACACTCTCCAAAATCTCCAAGATGATATCCACTCTCTCCAACATCTCAATAATATTGTCCACTTTCTCCAACATCTCCATGATAATATCCACTCTCTCCAACATCTCCACAATATTTTCCAATCACTCCAACATCTCAACAATATTGTCTACTCTCTCCAACATCTCCACTATATTGTCCATTCTCTCAAATATCTCCACAATATTTTCCACTCTCTCCAACATCACTACATTGTCCACTCACCCCAATATCTCCGCAATAATGTCCACTCTCTCGAACATCAAAATACTGTACATTTTCTCCAAACTCTCAACAATATTGTCCACTCTTTCCAACATCTCCATGATAATTTCCACTCTCTCCAAAATCTACACAATATTTTTCGCACTCTCCACGATCTCCATAAATATTGTCCAGTCTCTCCATGATCTCAGTAGCGTCCACTCTCTCCAACACCTCCAAAATATTGTCCAATCTCTCCAATATCTCTACAATATTGTCCACTACCTCTAACATCTCCAAAATGATATCCACTCTCTCCAGCATCACAATATTTTCCAATATCTCCAACATCTCTACAACATTGTCCAATTTCTTCAACATCTCCATAATAATGTCCTCTCTTTCCAATATCTCCACAATATTGTCCACTCTCTCCATATCCCCACAATATTTTCCTCTCTCTCCAACATCTCCACAACATTGTCCATTCCCTCCACCATCTCCACAATATTGTCTATTCTCTCCAACATCATAATATTGTCCACTCTCTCCAACATTTCCACAATATTGTTCACCTTCTCCAACATCTCCAAGATATTGTCCACTCTTTCCAACATCACAATATTTTCCACTCTCTCCATCATCTCCACAATATTGTTCACTCTTTCTAACACCTCCACAATATTGTCCACTCTCTCCAACATCCGCAAAATGATATCCACTCTCGCTAACATTTCAAAAATACTGTTCTCTCCCCCTACCATCTCCTCAATATTAACCACTCTATGCAACATCTCCACAATATTTTCCACTCTCTTCAACATTTCCTAAATACTCTCCACTTTCTCCAACATCCCAACAATAATGTCCATTCTCTCCAGCAACACAATGTTGTCCAGTCTCTCCAACATCTCCACAACATTATCCACTCTCTCCAATATAACCAAATTTTGTCTACTCTCTCCAACATCACAATATTGTCCACTCCCTTCAACATCTTCACAAAATTGTCCATTTTCTCCAACATCTCCATAATATTGTCCATTCTCTCCAATATCTCCACAATAATGTCCACCCTCTCAAAATCACAATATTGTCCTATCTCTCCAAGATCTCCAAAATATTTTCCACTTTCTCCAACATCTCCACATTAATGTCCACTCTCTCCAACATCTTCACAACATTGTCCACTCTCTCAACGCTGCAATATTTTCTAATCTCTCCAACATCTCTACAATATCCTTTACTCTCTCCAAAATATCCATAATAATGTCTACCCTCTCCAACATCAAAATATTGTCCAATGTCTCAAGCATCTCCACAATATTGTCCACTCTCTCAAACATCTCCACAATAATGTCCACTCTCTCCAACATCAAAATTTTTCCAATTTCTCAAAAATCTCAACAGTAATGTCCACTCTCCAACATATGCAAAATAATGTTGTCCCTCCAACAACTACACAATAATGTTCAGTCTCTCCAACATCACAATATTGCGGAATCTTTCCGACATATCATCAGCATTATACACTCTCTCCAACATCTCCATAATAATGGCCACTCTCTCCAACATCACCACAAAAATATCCACTCTTTCCACCAAATCCTCAATATTTTCCACCCTCTCCAAATCTAAATATTGTCCAATCTCTCCAACATCTCAACAGTAATGTCCACTCTCTCCACCATCTACACACTATTGTCCACTCTCTCCACCATCTCCTCAATAATTTCCACTCTCTCCAACATCACAACATTGACCAATCTCTCCAACATCTCAACAATATTGTCCTCTCTCCAACATCTCTAAAATAATGTCCAATATCTCCAACATCACAATATTGTCCAATGTATCCAATATCTCAACAATATCGTCCATTTTTTCAAATATCTCCACAATAATGTCCACTCTCTCCAACATCACAAGATTGTCCAATCTCTCCAACATCTCAACAATATTGTCCACTCTCCAACATCTCGAAAATAATGTGCAATCTCTCCAACATCTCGAAAATGATGTCCAATCTCTCCAACATCTCGAAAATGATGTCCAATCTCTCCAACATCACAATATTGTCAAATATATCCAACATCTCAACAATATTGTCCATTATCTCCAACATCACAATATCATCCACTCTCTCATATATCCCCACAATAATGCCCACTTACTCCAACATCAAAATATTGTTCGGTCTCTCCAACATCTCAAAAATTTTGTCCACTCTCTCCAACATCTCCACAATATTGTCCACTCTCTCCACCATCTCCTCAATATTGCCACTTCCTCCAACATTACAAGATTGTCCAATCTCTCCAACATCTCAACAATATTGTACACTCTCTCAAACATCATTAGGATGTCCAATCTCTCCAACATCTCCACAATATTGTCCACTCTCTCAGACATGTCCCCAATATTTTTCACTTTGTACACCATCTCCAAAATAATGCCCACTCTCTCCAACATCACATTATTCCTATTTCTCCAACATCACAACATTGTCCACTCTGCAACTTCATAATATTTTCCACTCTCTTCAACATCTCGACAATATTTTCGACTCTCTCCAACATCTGAACAATAATGTCCACTCTCTCCAACATCACAATATTGTCCAATCTCTCCAACATCTCCGCAAAATTGTCTACTCATTCCAACATCTCCATGATAATGTCCACTCTCACCAACGTTTCGACAATAATATTCACTCTCTCCAACTTCTGTATGATATTTTCCACTCTCTCCAACATCCTCACACTATTGTCCACTCTAACATCTCCATGATAACGCCCACTCTCTCTAACATCTCGACAATAATGTTCACTCTCTCCAACATCTCGACAACAATATCTACTCTCGCTAGCATTTCCACAATATTGTCCGCTCTCTCCAACATCACCAAAATATTCTCCACTCTCTCCAACATCTCCACAATATTTTCCTCTCTCTTCAGCATCACTACTATATTGTCCATTCTCTCCAACATCTCCACAATATTTTCCACTCTCTCCAACATCTCCACTATAATGTCCACTCTCTCCAACATCTCCACAATAATGTCCACTCTCTCCAACATCAAAATATTGTCCAATCTCTCAAACATCTTAGCAATATTGTCCACCCTCTCCAACATCATGATAATTTCCACTTTCTCGGAAATCAACACAGTATTTTCCATACGCTCCACCATCTCCCTAGATATTGTCCACTCTCTCCATAATCTCCTAAGTATCGTCCACTCTCTCCAACATATCCACAATATTGTCAAATCTCTCCAATATCTCTACAATATTGTCCACTACCTCCAACATCTCCAAAATAATATACATTCTCTCCAGCATCACAATTTGTCCAATCTCTCCAACATCTCTACAATATTGTCCACTTCAACATCTCCATGTTAATGTCCACTCTCTCCAACATCTCCACAATTTTTTTACCATTCTCTCGAACATCCCCACAATATTTTTCTACTCTTTCCAACATCTCCAAAACATTGTCCATTCCCTCCACCATCTCCACAATATTGCTACTCTCTCCAACATCACATATTGTCCACTCTCTTCAACATTTCCGCAATATTGTCCACTCTTTCTAACTCCTCCACAATATTGTCCACTCTGTCCAACATCTGCACAATGATATCCACTCTCTCCAACATCTCAAGAAGATTGTTCTCTCTCCTTACAATCTCCTGAATATTGTCCACTCTCTCCAACGTCTCCACAATATTTTTCACTCTATCCAACATCTCCTCAATACTCTCCACTCTGTCCAACATCCCCACAATAATGTCCATTCTCTCCAGTAACACAATGTTGTCCAGTCTCTCCAACATCTCCACAACTTTATCCACTCTCTCCAACATATCCACATATTTTCTACTCTCTCCAACATCACCACAATATTGTTCACTCCCTCCAACATCTCCACAATATTTTCCATTCTCTCCAGCATCTCCACAATGTTGTCCACTCTCTCCAATATCTCCAAAATAATGTCCAATCTCCAACATCACAATATTGTCCTATCTCTCCAACATCTCCACAATATTTTCCGCTTTTTCCAACATCTCAATACTGTCCACTCTCTCCAACATCCCTACAATAATGTCCAATCTCTCTAGCAACAAAATGTTGTCCAGTTTCTACAACATCTCCACAACATTATCCACTCTCTCCAACATATCCACATATTGCCTACTCTCTCCAACATCTCCACAATATTGCCCACTCCCTCCAACATATCCAAAATATTGGGTATACTCTCCAACATCTCTACATTATTGTCCACTCTCCCCAATATCTCCACAATGATGTCCACTCTCTCCAACGTCACAATATTGTCCTATATCTCCAACATCTCCACAATATTTTCCACTTTCTCCAACATCTCGATAGTAATGTCTACTCTCTCCAACATCTTCTCAATATTGTCCACTCTCTCCAACATTGCAATATTTTCTAATCACCAACATCACAATATCTTTCACTCTCTCCAACATCTCCATGATAATGTCCACTCTCTCCAACATCAAAATATTGTCCACTCTCTCAAGCATGTCCACAATAGTGTCCACTCTCTCCAACATCAAAATTTTGTTCAATTTCTCAGAAATCTCAACAATATTGTCCACTCTCTGAAATCTGCAAAATAATGTTCAGTCTCTCCAACAACTCCACAATAATGTTCAGTCTCTCCAACACCACAATATTGTCGAATCTCTTCAAAATATCATCAATATTATGCACTCTCTCCAGCAACTCCATAATATTGTCAAATCTCTTCAACATCTCAACAGTAATGTCCACTCTCTCCACCATCTACACAATAGCGTCCACTCTCTCCACCATCTCCTGAATACTTTCCACTCTCTCCAACATCACAATATCGTCCAATCTCTGCAACATCTCAACAACATTGTCCACTCTCCAACATCTCTAAAATAATGTCCAATCTCTCTAAGATCACAATATTGTCCAATATATCCAACATCTAAACAATATTGTCCACTCTTTCATATATCTCCACAATAATGTCCACTCTCTCCAACATCACAAAAATGTCCAATCTCTCCAGCATCTCCATAATATTGTCCACTCTCTAACATTTCCAATATAATGATCCAATCTCTCCAACATCACAAAATTGTCCAATATATCCAACGTCTTAACTATATTGTCTATTCTCTCCATCACAATATTATCCACTCTCAAATATCTACATAAAAATGTCCACTTTCTCAAACATCAAAATATTGTCCAATCTCTCCAACATCTCAAAAATATTGTCCACTCTCTCCAACATCTCCACAATATTGTCCAATCTCTCCACCAATTCTTCAATTTTGTCCACTTTTTCCAACATCACAAGATTGTCCAATATCTCCAACATCTCAACAATATTGTACACTCTCTCCAACATATACATTATAATGTCCAATCTCTCCAGCATCTCCAAAATATTGTCCACTCTCTCAGACATGTCCCCAATATTTTTCACTCTCTACACCATCTCCAAAACAATGCCCACTCTCTCCAACATCACATTATTGTCCTATTTCTCCAACATCTCATTATTGTTCTATTTCTTCAACATCTCCACAACATTGTCCATTCTCTGCAACTTCTCCATAATATTGTCCAACTCGCTTCAACATCTCGACAATATTATCGACTCCCTCCAACATCTCCACAATAATGTCCACTCTTTCCAACATCACAATATTGTCCAATCTCTCCAACATCTCCACAATATTGTCTACTCTCTCCAACATCTCCATTATAATGTCCACTTTCATCAACGTCTCGACAATAATATTCACTCTCTCCAACTTCTCCATAATATTTTCCACTCTGTCCAACATCCACACAATATTATCCACTCTAACATCTCCATGATAATGCCCACTCTCTCCAAAATCTCGACAATAATGTTCACTCTCTCCAACATCTCCACAACAATATCTACTCTCCCCAGCATTTCCACAATATTGTCCATTCTCTCCAACATCACCCCAATATTCTCCATTCTCTCTAACATCTCCACAATATTGTCCATTCTCTCCAACTTCTCCAAAATAATATACATTCTCACCAACATCACAATACTATCCAATCTCTCCAACATCTCGACAATAATGCCCACTTTCTTCAACATCTCCATGATAATATCCACTCTCTCCAACATTTCCACAATATTGTCCACTCTCTCCAACATCCCCACAATATATTCCAATCTCTCCAACACCACAATAACATTGTCCATTCCCTCCAACATCCCCAAAATATTGTCTACTCTCTCCAACATCACAAGATTTTCCGCTCTCTCCAACATTCCAACATCTCCACAATATTGTCCACTCTCTCCAACATCTCCACAATATTTTCCACTCTCTCCATCAACTAAACAGTATTTTCCACTCTTTCTAACACTTCTACAATATTGTTCACTATTTCCAACATGTTCATAACGATATCAACTCTCTCCAACATCTCAAGAACATTGTATTCTCTCCGTACCATCTCCTCAATATTTTCCGCTCTCTCCAACATCTCCACAATATATTCCACTCTTTCCAACATCTCTTCAATACTCTCCACTCTCTCCAACATCCACATAATAATGTCCATTCTCTCCAGCAACACAATGTTGTCCAATCTCTCCAACATCTCCACAACATTATCCACTCTCTCCAACATTTCCACAATATTGTCCACTCTCATCAGCATCTCCACAATATTTTTCATTCTCTTCAGCATCTCCACAATATTGTCCGCTCTTTCTAACACCTCCACAATATTGTCCACTCTCTCCAACATCTGCATAATGATATCCACTCTCTCCAACATTTCAAAAATATTGTTCTCTCTCCCTACTATTTCCTCAATATTTTCGACTCTCTCCAACATCTTCTCAATACTCTCCACTCTCTCCAACATCCCCACAATAATATCTATTCTCTCCAGCAACACAATATTGTCCAGTCTCTTCAACATCTCCACAACTTTATCCACTCTCTCCAACATATCCACATATTGTCTATTCTCTCCAACATCTCCACAATATTGTCCACTCCCTCCAACATCTCCACAATATTGTCCAGTCTCTACAATATCTCTACATAATTGTCCACTCTCTCCAATATATCCAAAATAATGTCCACTCTCTCCAATATCACAATATTGTCCTAAATCTCCAAGATCTCTACAATATTTTCCACTTTCTCCAACATCTCGACAGTAATGTCCACTCTCTCCAACATCTTCAAAATATTGTCCACTTTCTCCGACAGAGCAATATTTTCTAATCTCTCCAACATCACCAAAATAACATCCACTCTCTCCAACATATCCATAATAATGTCCACTCTCTCCAACATCAAAATATTGTCCAATGTCTCAAACATCTCTACAATATGTCCACTTTCTCAAACATATCCAAAATAATGTCCACTATCTCCAACATCAAAATTTTGTCCAATTTCTCAAAAATCTCATCAATATTGTCCACTCTCCAAAATCTACAAAATAATGTTCAGTCTCTCCATCATCACTATATTGTCGCATCTCTCCAACATATCATCAATATCATACACTTTCTCCAACATCATAATAATGGCCACTCTCTCCAACATCGTCACAAAAATATCCACTCTCTCCACCAACTCCTCAGTATTGTCCGCTCTCTCCATATCAAAATATTGTCCAATCTCTTCAACATCTCAACAGTAATGTCCACTCTCTCCACCATCTACACAATATTATCCACTCTCTCCACCATCTCAATACTTTCAACTCTCTCCAACATCACAATATTGTCCAATCTGTCCAACATCTCAACAACATTGTTCACTCTCCAACATCTCTAAAATAATGTCCAATCTCTCCAACATCACATTATTGTCCAATATATCCAAAATCTCAACAATACTGTCCACTCTCTCAAGTGTCTCCACGATAATGTCCACTCTCTCCAACATCATAAGATTGTCTAATCTCTCCATCATCTCAACAAATTTTTCCACTCATTAACATCTCCAAATAGTTTCCAATCTCTCCAACATCACAAAATTGTCCAATATATCCAACTTCTCAACAATATTGTCCATTCTCTCCAACATCACAGTATTATCCAATCTCTCAAATATCTCCACAATAATGTCCATTTTCTCAAACATCAAAATATTGTCCAATCTCTCCAACATCTCAAAAATATTGTCTACTATATCCAGCATCTCCGCAATATTGTCCACTCTCTCCACCATCTCTTCAATTTTATCCACTTTCTCCAGCATCACAAGATTGTCCAGTCTCTCAACACCTCAACAATATTGTACACTTTCTATAATATCTCCATCTTAATGTCCAATCTCTCCAACATCTCCACAATATTCTCCACTCTCTCAAAAATGTCCGCAATATTTTTCACTCTCTACACTATCTCCAAAATAATGCCCACTCTCTCCAACATCACATTATTGTCCTATTTCTCCACCATCTCCAAAATATTGTCCACTCTCAGCAACTTCTCCATAATACTGTCCACTCTCTTCAACACATCGACAATATTTTCGGCTCTCTCCAACATCTCCAAAATAATGTCCACTCTTTCCAACATCACAATATTGTCAAATCTCTCCAACATCTCCACAATATTGTCTACTCTCCAACATCTCCATGATAATGTCCACTCTCACCAACGTCTCGACAATAATATTCACTCACTCCAACTTCTCTGTAATATTTTCCACTCTCTCCAACATCCTCACAATATCATCCACTCTAACATCTCTATGATAATGCCCACTCTCTCCAAAATCTCGACAATAATGTTCACTC
>JAUUDW010006271.1:0-10310 GCA_032361385.1 Panulirus guttatus
TTGCCAAAGGTGACTTTACACTCGCAGTGTAACCTAATGCAGGCGGAGACCGGTAACACCTACATGGTGTATATGTGTAATCGTGGTGTTGTCATACTCCACTTGCATTCGTTTACTTGCGATCGAGGAATCTTCCATCGGCAAAATTGTACACAAGTATTGCCTCGTCGGAGAATTTTCTCCTTAGAGAAGTGCTACTACTTGTAGCACACCCTTGAAGCTGCAAAATTCCGGTGACAAGGGTTCCTGGTGTGATACAGTCAAGATTACATATCAGTGGTGTCTTCCTCATTTGGATTATTATACAGCCCATCGGTGTCTCCCTGAGACACGTATGAGACGACCGACCATCATTGGTTCACGTATCAAAGCTTCATCTTTGGAAACGCGCCGGCCTTTCATGTTGCGCATGAGAGGCTGGGAAAAATTTGAACTTTCAGTTCCCGAATACTCTCATACGGACGGGAAAGCTGTAGAGAGACGACGCCGTGTTGAACAAAAATGAATAGATGCTTTCAAATGGCTGCCCTACACACCGGAAGAGACTGGCAGAACTTTATTTCTCTGTCGAAAAAAGATTTAAAAGCTAGAAATCCCATCATTCGACAGTGAATGCAGTATATGTCCCTCCAAGAGAAGCACGTTCACTTCACCCTTCAACAAAAGCGCCTTCATTACACCCTCGACTGACGTATCTTCACTTCACCCTCAACGCCGTTGCCTTCGACATGACAGTTGTGTGTAGGGTTGATGGCTGAGGTAAGGGTGCTGATAGCCGGGAACAGGAAAAAGAATAAACTGGACAAAAGCTTTATGTTCTCCCATCGTAAAGAATACAAATGGCGATTCTTGAATCGGTAAGATTGAGTCCTGTATTCACGTGACATCCCAAGTGGTAAGCCGCAGCACTAAAGTTACACATAATCTTTTAGCAAATACTATGGTGGCAGGGTGCTGATTTTTGATGATGTTCACAGCGGTTGTGGTGTGCCTCTCTTTGTACCGGTTGGTTCGAGCTCGGATGGACTCTGTGCGATTGTGATACCGAACTGAAACCCGGGGATGAAGGATCTAAGGTAACGGGAGGTGACGGTGGCGCGGTCAGTACAATAGCCCCTTTTAATAGTGGAATTAGCTCCAGGTGTTGATCGGTTTGGAATACTGTATGTGAGAAGGCTTTTCTCGGAATTCTATGCTAAACAACACACACACACACACACACACACACACACACACATATATATAATATATATATGTGCGTGTGTTGTGTGTGTACGTAATGTTATTCACTGAACACTGTTTTTTCCTGTTTTTACATCATTATTTCATTATATATTGTGTTTCGAAACAAGCTACATACAGCCTATCGTGGAGCAAGTGTCAACTACCAGTCGTACAAATACACTGACACTCCTGAAGAACTATAAAACATTTCGGGTCTCATTTGACACAATCCACATAACCGTCTCCGTGGATATGCCATCAGCCAGACGTAAAGTGTTTCTCATCGCAGCGAACTGTTCTTACGGATGCGTCAAATGGCGAACGCCCTTGGCAAGATGATTAGAATTATAAGACTTAATTACTTTTACGATCATCAGAGGAGAAAAGTACAGGGGCTGGGACTCGAAGCTGTGAGGAGGAAAACCTGGCTTGATCTCGACTGAGTCTGTTCTTATAATTAGTCACCCCGTTGTTGTGGTGTTGGTGTTGTGATCTGGGTCATGATTACTGTTACTGTTATTATCATCCAATCCCACGACCCCTTTTACATGGTTCCTGCAGCTTCGAAGCTGTGTCTTTACCCCGACTGTTGGTTATTCTTATCTTTACCACCAGAAGATGACTCATTTATCTATTGTGGAATAATGAATATTATCACGCGTAGTTCTATAATTCAGGTGAGCCAGCCTTGCAAACCTTCCACCGCCTGTCTTACTCACTCTCTGCCTTCCAAAATCCATTTTACTCTCTTTATTTTAGATCCTACCATTTTTCTTTTTTATTATTTCTTGCTTTTCTACAGAATTTCCTCTCCCTCGACGACTCATTTTCTGCGTTCCCATTTCTTTCAATTTCTTTGGAGGGCTTTTTTTTCATTCTTTTTCTCTTTCCTTGTTTAATAGTAACGTTCATAATTATTTAGTCCTCTAATTTTAATGTTCTTCATCTTCGCACATCTTTTCTTTCTAACATTTTTCTTCTCCGTCTTTCCTTCATTTTTCCCCCTCTCCCCCTCGCAATCTTCTGCCCCCTCTGCTCTTTGTCTTCTTGATATTTTTCAGCTGACAGACTCTACGGCCGGCTGGTTGACTGGCTAGCTGACTGACCTCTTAGTTAACTGGTTGGCTTGCTGGCTAGCTGGTTAACTGACTGGCTGGCTGCTTCGCTCTTTGACTGCTTGGTTGGTTGGTTGGCTGTGTATGGTTAGCAAGGGCCTGTTGGACCCAGACTGGCTGGCTGGCTGGCTGGTTAGCTGGTTATGTGTGGTGAGCAGAGACCAGAGGAACCCTGGGCTGGCTGGCTGGCTACCCTGATCATATACCGTGAGGGGCGAGGCTCTTGCAGTGTTGACATGAGTGAGTCTGCACACCCCTGCTGACTGCCTTAGTCATGCCTCCGCCGTCCTGACCTCTACCTGCGATCTGGTGTGAGTTTCGTCCCTATGATGAAAGGACGTACGACATGTTTCTCTCTGCTGTGGCTACAGTAAACATATGCAACAGAATGGAGAAACCTCAGCGTGTTAGTGAGCATTACGTGGGGCCAGGCCTCGGCTTTGTAAATACTGGAGGACAGGCAGCATTCCAGCACCTCCCAGTCCAACACCAACCACGTCTCCGAGTCTAACTCCAACTCTATATTCTAGCCACACTTGACTGGGGGTGAAGGAATCTTATGCTCATTGCTTTGCTATGTCTAATCAACATCAATCTCAATTTTGTTTCATTTCTTAAATCGATAACAGTTCAGAGTTTAGCCGTGTGAGGTATCACCACCCGTGGGAACCATGTGCCTTAGGGATTTTCTTCTTTTTTTTCTTAAAACTCGTGTAAGATATAATTGGTAGTTCACTGGAAATCCTTCGAAAAAGAAGCACATAATAATCTCAGAATCAGTTGTCGAGAAAACCTCAAGGAAAGGAGACGAGGTTGAAGGTGATGAACACCTCAGAGGAATGAAGTAGTGGTGGGCGTTGTAACGGAGCCGGAGAGTTGAAAGGGAGGGCTATGACTCTTCATTTCGGCAGCCACCACATGAGGCACCCGGGTTTTGCAGTCCGTTCAGGCCAGAATGGGAAAGGAAGAATAAGAAACGAGGTTGAGGTTGTCCGTCATGGTCTCCCACTGTAGAGGAGATTAGCGAGACCTGGGGTCCTGACCTGCCGGCTGGACCGACTGCTCATTCACCACATAAAAGATGATGACTCTTCTCCATCCGAGAGAATGATTCATGACTCATCAATTCATCAGTGAATACCTAGCTGCCGTACGCCTCCGCTCACCTTGCAAATTAATGGGATATTATCGTGGCTGGATGAGAGTGATGGATTATCGCAGTGGGTTATAGTAATGCTAAAAGTAAACTGGACACCATGCAACAGCCTCTCTTATGTTCCATCGTGCTGACGATTTTTTTTTAAAATGTTGGTCAGTAGTTATATCACTGGACTCGACGGGATTTTTTTCCTTCATCTGAGATCAGGACGTTTGCATGGCGGTATGAGGAATATGTAAAGTGTCTGTTACTCTTCCCATGCATGGGAGCTCTTGATCATTTCGGTCTCGCTCCGCTACACTCCCGACGGAGTGATCCCTCAATTTTACAGGAAGGAGGATGCCTGTCCTGTTTTGCTCTATGATATGCAGTCATATTTAGAAGGAGAGCTGTGGGCGTTGTCGCAACCGTAGGCTGTCCCCAGAACTACTCGCTGGTGAAGACCTTGTTGCCAGTTGAAAACAGTGTGAGGTCATTAAACACGCTGTCATTGTTCTAATGTCTATACGTTCATGCTTTTTTCTGGAGTGGAAAGGATACCCCTGTTGCTCCGGATCAAGACCTACATGTAAAATTGTGTACACGTGCGTGTGTTAGTGGTAGATCGCATTCTGTATTTGCATATGTCTCCATTGCAGCTATTTACAGTGACCTCTCGTACTTGATGTGCTACCCCTTTGTAGTCCTCTTCTCTCTATCGAGATTGTCCTTTCTTTAGTTAGAATCTCGCGTACCTGAATTATATCGCCTCTTCTTTCGTGTGCACTGATGTTAACTTCAAAATTCTAAGTCTCTTTTCATGTGGCATACCTTTTCTTTCTGTACTACGTTGTTTTTTAGCTTTCCTCGATATACATACGATCTTAACACTGTCTCTCTAGCACTGTTGATCGCCTGAATGCAAACAGAGGAAGATTATGTTTTTGACCTGAAGTGCCTCAGGACAATGATGAAGTGGTCAGGGGAACCACGGAATAGGCTGTGAGGTTTGACCGTGGCTGGGGAAGGCTCTAGTTTCGGTGCATTATACGTGACAGCAAGAGAGGAAGGATGTGGGCAAATGAAGCTGTCACTCTTCTGTTCCTGGCGTTAGCAAGAACGAAAGCAAAAATTGTTATAACCAACATAACTCTGTATGACTTCCTTACCGCAGTGTCAGCATGTTTGTGAAGTAATAATGTATTATCTACATGTATTTGATGTTTTTTTTGCAACTTTTGTCTCACCTCTTGTGCTTATACTCATTCTTTGTTCCTCATAATATACTCTCATTTCTGGTCGTTGCGATCGAGATGCAAATCAGTGCATTCGGTAATGTTGAACTTCAGTAACCATTTATCCGACCAAAGTGATAATTGGCCTAATATCCTCTTAAAGAGAACGCATCTCTGACTCTGGTTTTCCTTGCTCTTTACAATTTGGTATCGTCTGCAAATATCCTAACTTCATTTCTCACTACGTGTGGTGGATCATTGACGAAAGTTGCGAAAGAGATTGGACCCAGCGCAATTTTCTTTGGGAACTCCACTGGAAACCGGCAGCCAAGTACTTAGATGCATGACTATTAACTGAAACCCCACAGCTTTCTATCGTGTAATAAATCTGTTAAATATTTGAGGAACTTTTGAGTTGAGGTTAAAGTTAACAGACCTCCTGTACAAGAGTAAGTTACTTTGGCCTCTGAGTGTATAGAATAAAGGTGGCCCAGATATGAACCCGATTTTGGGGCAGCCACGAGACGTTAGAGCAGGAGATCCCAATTTTTGAAGCTGTCGGCCCTATCACAGGCCGAATCAACTAAACTAAACAAGTGTAGAACAAAGCTAGCTAATGGAAAGTGCTTCTTAATTGAAGAAGTTTATATGCTTAATAAGATGGATGGACCTTATCTTGCTTAATCAAGGGCATGGATATTAGCTTAGATTTTAATTTTTAAAATCTTTTTCACTTCTAGAATTTTATCAACCCCCTGTCGACTGGTAGACATTTATCGACCCCCTGCACGATTCCATCGATCCCTGGGGGTCTTTAACTTCCACTTTGGGAACCGCTACTTCAGATCATCCCAGTCAGATTCAAGCTAGTGTGGACGAGTGTTGGCATTCAGAGACGAGACTTAATTTACATTCGGGGAGGACTGTGACAATCCTGCCGCTGGGTCACGTCCTGCGCCAGAGGCAAGGTGACCCTGTGGCCGATATTAGCTGCAGTATCAGTCTTGCCTTTTTCCCAGACTGACAACAGACGCATATGAAAACAAAAGGGATACTGTTCCCCACGCCATTTTAGTTTACAATCGCTAGGTAAACCAGAAAACTCGTTTCACCCATTTCATTATGTTGTAGAAAAGGTACTATAAATACATCCGTTCATACACATTCTTAGATAAAATTCGAAAATGATGCCATCCATTTCAGGGGTATAAGGAGTTTATATACTAGTCCATACAGTATTTGCATGTCACATATTCCATGGTAATCTATTTCAGGACTGCAGAAAAATTCAGGCACTCCTCAGAAGAGAAAGTTTGTAAACTTTTGCTTTTGCTGGTACACGGTTCACTGACTTTATCTGACAGCTCGAATAAAGTTAAAGAAAAATGAAATTGATATCAATGAGGGCTCCGCAGGTGTTTGTAGACTTGACTCTTAAAGAAAAAAGGGTATATCAAGAGGGAAGGACAAACGAAGGAAGAGAAATCCACACTTGCATCGCTATACCATTCCCTTCTCTAAGTGTCGAGTGAATAGTGCTGAATATAGGACAGGCTGTGGTCTGTTTGAGCATTAAGAGAGCTGACCTAAAGGGAAAGGCTTAAAGCCTTTAATCTCCCTACCGTGGAAAAGAGAAGATTGAGCGGTGACTTAATTGCAACCTGTATGTTTTTTAACCAGATTGATAACGTAGACTGTGAACAGTTCTTTGAAACGTGTAGGGATAAAACATCCAGACGACTGGTAGGAAGTTCTAAAGATGTGAAAAGTACTTCTGTAGTATAAGACTGACGGTTGGATGGTATGAACTGAACGAGGACGTGGCAAATGCGGACAGGAGTGTGAATGGTTGTGCGATGGTGATGCTAGAGAGATTGGGCCCCACGAGAGTGAAATTCCTTCCTCGTATAGTACCAGTAGGTCATTATACACACACACACACACACACACACACACACTAGTCCATAAACCATAGGACCTTGACTCCCTCTATCTTGCTCTGATCATCCAATCTTTAACCTTCCCATTTGAAATAAAAAAGCAGGTGAATGATATTCGTTTTTCTGTCTATTCTGCTGAACGAACCATACTCTAGCCCCCTTCTTCACCTTACTTTCCACATGTGCCCTTTCCCCATCCTCCCTTAAAATAAATGAAAAAGAGAAAACTACTAAGTGAGTAGGCACTTTTACACACCAGTTTTATGGGTCAAGCCACATTTAGAGAGGAACCCTTTCGTTTTTTTCTTTGCTTCTTTTTTTTTACTTTTCTTTATTTACCTCATTCCCGCTTATAGATGTTCTTGTCTTCTTCAGTTTCCTCAGCTTCTCTCGTTTCGCTCTGAGTGCCCAACCGGTGTACGAGTATGCTGGGGACTGGACACTCCTTCCCGGCCCTCACCCCAACTCACCTCCTCTCATGGCCTCGTCTCCTCTTCTATTTGCCATCAATAAGCAACAGTTTTATTTTGACTTATACGGAATACCTGCTGTTCCACCGTTATCATCCTGGTATTGATGTTTGTCTTTTTATTCTTGCTTTATTGCTCACGTCTTTTAACACTGTACTACTGTCTTTTCTTACTATTTTTGTTTCTCCTATTCGTCTTTTACTCCATTAACGCTTCTCTTGTCACGCTTGACTTTAATATGATGAGTTCCTTTTACCTTCCTGGTTCCCTGGATCTTCCTTTCTCCTTATTTCCATCCCATTATCCCTACATTTTACCAGACTCCATCTGCCTGTGGTTACATTCCAAGTGCAATGCCGCCTTCGGCGAGGCTGTATCACCGTCACTTGACGATAAGATGCATAGTCTCTTGAAGAACCTTCTCACTCCATATGAGTCCATCATAATTTCCTGCTCCTGACTGAAGCGCAGCCTTGCAGCTGCGGGATTATCCTTCGTCTCCCTTTCATCCTTTATTTTCTTTATCTTTTTACATCTTACCTTCCCTTTTAATCTTGCTTCAAAATTTTTCAGCCTCTCTTCCTGTATTTGAACACTTCTCATTCCATGCTATGTTCCTTGAATAATTATCAACTCTCTCTCTCTCTCTCTCTCTCAAGTCATACACATGACGTTCTTGACATACACTAACGTTATAAAAAAACAAAGATGATTGTTCTCATATTTACATCACTGATAACGGTGACACTGATAGACCAATCACAGTTTGTTGAATCGTGAAACTCCTTTACTTTTCCTTTCCTCTCCGGTCGCATCCTACCCCCCCCCCCCCGCCCCCGCTGCCCTCAACCCACCTCCCTCCCTCCTCAGGGCTTGGGATTGCCTTTGCTCTGTGACCATGACGGCACAGTAGTCAGCCGGTCACTTTCGCAAGCGTGGAGGAACCATTTCCTTTCGTTCTCGACAAACAGGTAGGAAATAAAATAGCGAAGAGACAAGTTTATCAGTGTAATCAGTGTGGTCTGCCTGACCACAAGGTTGTTGTGAAAAATTTGAAGGAACCTCAGAACCGAGCGGCAGACGGTCGTAATCCGTGACCTGGTTCTGAGAAACACGCCACCGTGCAAGGTGTACTGCTGGGATACTCCACTGCCATGCACTTACCTGTTTCCTCCTACTTCTACAGGATAGTGACCGTAGGGCTTCATCATCACATATCTCAAATGTTAGACTCCACTTTTAGCATACCTCTACATCACTAACCCCCTCCATCACTACACATGAATCCACATACCCGTCACTCACTACAACCCAATTACTACATCATTCAAATGCTACATCTCTCCATTACTACATCTGGCCGTCACTGGGCACAGCTCACCATACCTTCTCTCCATCACTATACACCCGTGTCAGTGCAAGAATTCATTCCTCAACCTTCACACCTTTCAAGTGCATTGCCATAACCACACTTTTCCATAACCTTACTCATATGACTGCACCCATTCATCACCACACCTCTCCTTCGACAATGTTTCATCACCACATCCATCCTAACCACACCTCTCCGTCACCATAGGCCATCACTCTAGCCCTCCATCACCATGGCCTCCCTCACCATACCTTCCCATTACGGCCCACAGTAACCATGGCTTCCTTTTCCATACCCCCATCACTGTGGCCCCCGCTGTATCCCTCTATCACTGCGCCATCTCCAACAGTACGCCCACGCCAGTACCTCCTGACAGGAGCAACAGTACGTACAGCCGCAGCTCCTCCGCTCCCGTTCGCTCACAAAGAGACCTCCAGACTCTTTTGTTGCCTTGATTGAAAACCTGGAGGCGGAGCGTGAGTTGCCGAACTATTGTGGGTGACGGCGAGTATGGCGGTCTCACGCTGTTGCCACAGTGTAAACTGCTGGAGACCTCCCCAGGGGGCCGGCTACCTCTACCCCTACCCCGGTGAATCAGTGCATATGCTTTATGACGGTAATCGGGTAATGTGCTACAGAGATCAGATGATTCTTGTCATACTAATATGATCTTCTGATTATTCTGAAGCCTTGTTTACTGTTTTTATTTAGAGATTTTCGTCAGCGCTGTTCTGGCAAGGGTGGAGCGGATGTGACCAAGCACAACTCGCGAGATTAAGAAGCTGGTGACACTTCGCCTCCTTGTGGCAGTAGTACAAAGCTGGTACTTTTGTTGTGTCATCATACCTTCTGCTGTTCCCACGATCGCCACCTACACCCCTCCACTCCCAGCTACACCCCTGCATTTCCCTCTACACCCTAACAATCCCACTTACATCCTTACATTCCCATCTACACCCACCATTCTGTCAATATCTTCTCTCCCATTTATATTCTCGGTAACGTCCGGCCAACCATTTCTCGGTCTTCTTTCCATACATTTACGACTTGTTTCCTTCCACAGTCAAATGATATAGGAAATTAAAATGTTAGGGTATGTCATTTTGGTTAAAGTTTTGCATAAGTGAAATGTTTTCGTTCAGCATATGGCTGTTATAAAGGTATATTGTTTTCTCTGGAGTATTGCAGTCACAGCACTACAACATTATCGTGTATTCCATTGTTATTGTTATGCATACTTTTATGCCCACTCCTGTTACTTATCAAATGTCTGTGAACTGATAATTACAAATTCTACTTTGTGTTCATCAAGGCATTAGACTTATAACTGTCAAGTAAAGGTGAGTTGGTGCGCTAGGTCCTGTAACGACACGTTCTAAGCGTTATGATTCCTAGATTAATTACATCACTTATATCGGTGATGAGAACCTCTAGTTATGATGGACACTGGTTTCTTTTCTCGATGATAGGTGGAACCACAGTCTGTCGTGGGATGTATGGAAGGGATTGCGCCCCACTTTAGAGCGTGACTGTACGGAGGGGGATGTTCTCTTCTCTGTTTCTTTAAAAATGGATCATTTTACAAGCTTTTCAATAGATTTAGTAAATAACATCTGTATTGCCTTATACCACGTATCATCTTCGTTAAGATATACACAGGTCTCGGATTTTAGATATTCAGATCACGTTTGTTGTAGAATATGGTCACTTACCTCAGGCAGCATAGATAAATTGGTTAAATTACTCGGGAAAGTATCTGGTTTCGAGGATTGATCTGGCCCCAAATGAAATTATGATAGCTGTTTGTTTGAGATTT
>JAUUDW010006282.1:0-10310 GCA_032361385.1 Panulirus guttatus
ATACTTTCCCTGTCTGTTTTTCCCCCTTTCTCAGTTCTCTCTATATTTCAATTAGGGCCCGGCCTTGATGTGGACTTCTGTCCATGACTGGAGCCTTCAACATAAAAAAAAACAAAAAAAAAAACATAGAATGTTAGCATAACAGTTTCAGCTCAGTTTTATTGTAGTTCTTGTTTGTAGATGATAAAATGTGAAGGTAATGTATAGAGCGTATATGTCTGAGGAGAATGAAACTTCACCTTTGACTTCCAGAACCACATCAGAACTGGAATCAAGTAGACTGTTGGGGTTAAAGTAGGGTTGGCACAGTAGTTGGGGTTTGGGGTAACTGCTATTCATTTTTGATCTATTTCTGATTGGATAAGCCTGGACAACCATTAGAAGAGAGTAGTTTGTCTTACTGTTGTGATACCACCTAGAATAGCTGTGTAGCCATCGTACTTCACATCCAGCAGAAGAACCACCTAGATACAGAGAGAAGTTGCTCATGATCATCATTGAATTTTTTCTTTTTCAGCTCATTAACTATAGTTTACAAGGCATTATATTCCTTATAGGATTAATGTGTATTTTTCCACCTCAGTTCCAGTTCCTGTTTGGCATTATGGTATGCATCTGTGTAATTCCACTGTGTATCCTGCGGTACATTCACCACTTAGTACTGGGTAAGGTAGAATCTTTTATCTCTCAAACATGTTTAGATAACATATAGAGAAGGATTTTGCTTGTATCCTTTGTGATTTTGCTTTCATAGTTACTCCTCTGTCTGCCCATATTTACACACAATTTTTTATTATATAATTGTTTTTTGTATCATTGCTTTTCAGAACGACGCATGATCCGTCCACGTCCAAGATGGAAGATCTGTAATACTTGGCTGCGCAAGTTATGGGTCTTAGTGTCTGTTGATAGACTCTTTTGGCCACTTATTGTAACTGCTGTTTACATGCCTGTTGGTAGGTGGAATCATTATTGCCATAGAGATAATTGAATAGATAGTGGATTAATTGGCCTCAGTTACCCTTTGGAAATAATGCAGTGTATGAAGTGTTTTTCCCCCCCAGTGATGAGTTCAGTCATCTGCCATATTTGCACCATCACACTTGCTGCTTTGATTATCATTCTCAAAACTAATTGTTCCTCAAAAGTTCTGCGTGTACCTGCCCACTTCATTACCGGACAAAACTTATAGAATACTTAGTTACTCTTCTGCCTCAGGAAATTTATAATGATATACAAGTGTTTTTTAAGGTCACCCATTGATTTTAAAAAGTCATCTTTTGAGTATGATGTATTCCTTCGTTTTTATTTGTCTCTTTATCTGGTACTTACATTGACTTTTGTTTTTAGGTCCATGGTTTGTGGGAGAAGTAATTGAAGATCACATTGGAGTAGTTTTTGCATGGGGAACATTTGTTAATAAAAGCTACCTCCCAGGATCCTTAACATATGCATATGGTTTCTTCCAGGTAAGATGTTTGTGCATATATGTGCATGTATGTATATATGTGTGTATGTGAGTGGTTGGATCTTTCTTCATCTGTTAACTGGCGCTACCTCGCTAACTCGGGAAACAGCAATCAAGTATAATAAATAGATAGATATAAGATATTTGTTTAGTTCATTATCAGAAATTAATCTGTCTTAGGCCCTGCATGATATCCTCATTCCAGTTATTCATTAGCTAGTAGTATCTCGTCTTTAAACTTGCTTAAGATGTATAATACATGCTGAAATAGATCATGTATATTTTTTCTAGTTGATGGCATTTGACTTTCAGACACAGAAACTGTTCCCAGGCATGCATCTCTAGGGTGCTGGACACATTTAGGAGGACTACAAGTGAATTTTAAAAGGTCTACTCACTAGCTTGCAATAAGTCACTTGCCTACTTTGCGTATGCCAAACTATGATCCAAATGTTTGCCTTTCACAGCTATACTCATTGAACAAAGTTTCCACAGCTGTAGTTTTCAGAGAATAATTTTTCTTGAATTTTTGGATCTTTTTTAAGGCTGTTTGAAAAGAGGTTATCCTTTTTAGATTTGAGGAAGTCAGCATTGTTTATAGGGATACTTCTCTCATGATTTAATTGCATGTGTACCTGCTGCACACATTTGCATACTGATATCTTATTTTCTTCTCATGCATCTTTGGATAATTCTCCATCTAATCTTCTACCCCTGTGTCCTCATGCTAAACCCATTCCATCTCCTACATTTCCCATCTCTAAGTGGACAAGGCATATAGCCCAGATGACATACCTCTTCAACCCTTAAAGGAGAAGGCCTTTGGGCTATGTGCAGTTCTAGCTCACCTGCTTTGTTTTTGTCTAAATACCCAGACCTTTCCTTCCTCTTGGAAGCTTATCTTGATGCACCCTATCCCTAAGAAAGGAAATTGCTTCAACCATTTCAACTGTTACCCTGTTGCTCTTCCTTCTGCTTTCTCCGAAACCTTTGAAACTCTCCTTAACTCTTTTTTTCCCATACAAGCAGAGTATCATTCTCCTCTTTCTTATCACCAGTACAGATTTTGAAGTATGTACTACATTTGCTAGAGATTTCTCCTTTTTAATTTACCTGTGGTCTTCCTCTTTTATGGAGTTTGCTGGAGATTATTGCTGCGTGTCTTACCTTTGGTCCTTCTCTCTCAGGGAATTTGATGAAACTTATTTTGTGGCCCCAGTATCTTCAAAATTTGATAGGGTGTGGTATATGTCTTTGTTAACTAATTTTCTTTCTTTGCTTTTTCTGCTTTTCTCTATTCCGTAATACATAGCTTCCTCTTTGGCTGTTTCATTGCAGTTGTCATTGACTTCCTTCCTTATCCTATCAGCAGTGATGTTTCTCAGGGTTTTGTCCTGTTGTCTAGTCTCCTTAAATGCCATGGACCACATGCATAGTGAGAGTGAATATGGTCTTAGAATTATCTTTAATACCTGAAGAAGGCATTCAAGATATTTCAATTGATGAGTGTAGTAACTTGTAGATGGCCTTAATAACCTAGCTGTGGATAGGTATAAAGCCCAAACAACCACCCAACCAACCTTGAATGATTATCACGCTCCAACTTTTAACTGTTTTATTATTTATGCTAATGATTTCACTTTACATATATTAACAACATTGCGAGAGAAAGTCACCGTTGACAAGACTGTATTTTCATGTTGATGAGTGTGCAGTCTCGTCAAAGATTTTCTCTCTCCAAAAATCCATCATTTACTTGCTACTGAATATAGTGCAGCCTTGAAATTGTAGGGGTCTCTTCAGAGAAAGGGGTACTGGAATTATGTAAAAGTGAATGATAGTTCCACTTTACACTTTTCATCTCACTATCCTTGCCCTCCTCCTTGTAATAATCAGTCTTTTTCTGTTTAACATTTTTTGAGTTGGGAAGTAGAACCTGGATAGATTTAAGCCCTAAAGCACAGTTTTTTCATCTTTAAGAATTAATTATTGCAGTTGTCAGTAACATTTTCAGTGTACAGATCCATGAATTAACAGGAACAAATACTGCTCAAGTAGGACAATAAATCCCATTTTTGTCATGTATTCTGTTTGTCAGTGCAAGTAAATAGTACCTGCTACATTGATATAATAGCCAAATTAATATTTAAAATTCTTTCATGTAACTTTTAGCACTATTTTATTGATTCAAGACTTTAAGGGGTTAAACTGGTAGTATCCTCAAAGTTTGGTAATGGTCCTGGATGTATCACTGTGCTGTGGTGATGGAAAATGACATGATAGATTACCTTTATTCAGTTCCTAAAGTGGATGGTAAATGCTGCCAAGTACTTATTCTCCAACCAAAAGTCACAGCCTGCAGTATGATCACTGGGGAAGATAGTTAAGGATCAAGTGGCGGTGGTGGTGATGTATTCCCCTTTTAATTTTTGTAGTATGTAAAGAGCAGATCAGGGTATATATTTTGTTGTCTTGACTGTGTAAATTGTATCATTTGTCATGTGTTGAGTTTTGAGAAGGCATTCTGGCTGCACATGAGCTATTTTTGGCTTCCTCATTTACACAATTGTCTGTCTTATTTGCAGATATTTTTCATACTTTCTTAAGTAAAAAGATTGATTTTAAGTGAATAGATTAATGTTTTGCATTTATGATAAAGTTGGCCAGAAAAAAAGCATGCACGTACCACCCACCAAGCTGCCTTGATGTGTAGTGCTTGTGAACCTGGCCTTCTGTGGTGAGTACTTCTCTTTTGTTAAACCAATGATCATGCTGCAGACTGTGACTGGGGAATAAGTACCTGACAATTGTTTCATTTGTTTTGTGGGGTGCAATTAGATGGCCCATAGAAGAAAGTTAGGAAATTCATGATACTTTGTTAGGGTAGCTGACTTTTCTGTAAGGATCCAACTGCTCATACCTGACAGAATTCTCAAGCATGCTTAATTCAAGCTCCTTTTGATTTTCTTTCACAGTGAATTTTCTTTTCAGATGTTGGTCTTCCATCTCCCACTCATCTTGGCTGTGGCACACTGTGTTGATTTTAGGTAAAGTATTAGTAATTTGCAAATTAGATGTAATACTTTAAAGTTTACATAAATTGTGTTTGTTACTTTTTCTTTTGAACTATTCGCACTATAATATTCATTCATAGCCAGTATTCATAAATGCTCTGTCATAACTCTCTGACACCTGTTTCACTTTTGTCATAACCAAATGAGAATACAAAACTTAAAGGCAGCTTCTCATAGATTATTATTAATAATTTTTCACTTAAATGTATCTCAATGTAAGGTGATCTGAGTGTTTAGGAAGACTGCACAGTTACCAGTGTGCTATGAAGGTTGAAATTACCGTAAGTTACAAAAGATGGTTAAAACTTTCGTGATTATATTTAAAAAGGAGGACTAAGATTGTTCAGATATGGTTGAATTGATATTAGCTGAAGAGGGTTTGTGAATTTTAAGTTTCAAGGCAGGACTTCCAACAGGAACAGGAATATGATTGACTTATTTGGGGTAAGAAGTTCCTTGGTGAAACTGTAATCCTTTTCTTCCATTAACAATGTTACACATTCACTGGAGATGACTTTACAATCATGGTGTAATCATAAGAAGGTGGAGTTTGGTAATGCCAGGTTTTGGGGGAGGTTGAATGAAGAGACCCAGGAGAAAGTGGAGTGTTTTGGGTACATAGAAGTGGACATGACAGTAGATGGAATTATGGGATTATATTTCTCTGTTTGTGAGGGTAAAGATTGGTGTGTTTGATGACATAGTCCAGGTTGAACCCCTGTAATCTGTCAACCTTGGGACCTGACCACTGTCAGACCTCAGAAAACAGACATTGACTCCTAAGGGAACCCCTGTGTAAACATATGTCCATCCCCTAGTTTTGCCAGCTCATTCCACTTGCATACTGCTGTGTTATCATAGGTAGAACACAGCTTAAAGCTTAAAATGATACAACCAATAATGCTTCCAAACAAGGCTCTGCTTTGGGGTGTGCTGAACAATTATATAAAATCAAAGGAGAAGTGGGAGACCACATTGGAGGTGGAAGGATGGAGTGAAAAGGATTTGAACAGTCTGGGCCTGAACATGCAGGAGGGTGAAAGGTGTGCACGGAATAGATTGAAATGGAATGATGTGGTATACTTGGGTCGATGTGCTGTCAGTGGACTGAACCAGGGTGTGTGAAAAGTCCAGGGCAAACCATGGAAAGGTCTGTGGGGCCTGGATGTGGATAGGGAACTGTGGTTTTGATGTATTACACATGACAGCTAGAGACTGAGTGCGAGCAAATGTGGCCTTTTTTGTCAGTTTCCTGGTGCTACCTCTCTGATACAGGGGGTGGTGATGCTATTTCCTTTGGGGTGGATTGGCATTAGGAATGGATGGAGGTGAGTAAGTATGAATATGTACATGTGTAAATGTGTATATGCATGTGTATGTGTGTATATATGTATATGTTGATATGTATTGTGCATATATGTGCATGAATGTATATATATGTGTATATGAGCGGATGGGTCTTTCTTCATCTGTTTACTGGCGCCATCTCACTGACGCGGGAAACAGCGATCAAGTATGATATATAAATATAGATAAAAATATTTTACACTTTGAATGGAAGCCAGCAGAGTTAAGCCAAGTCCACACTATCTGGCAGTTCCCGGCGGGCTGTTCCCTCATCAGACAAAGTCTGTCGGGCATGTCTGTGTTGCTGTCCACACTGTTGAGGTAGTTGGGCAGTCAGATCCTACAGTAGCCAGTAGGTGGTCGGCAGGCCATGAGTGCGGTATCACCATGCGCAGCAAAGTTGAAAGGAAAAAAAATAGTGCTGTGTAGCATAATAATTGCTGTTCACGTAAAAAAGAAAAAAAGAGCAGTGCAGAAAATTATATGGTGTAAAGAAAGGTAACTTTTTGTGGCTGGTAGCGCTGTTGCTCCAGACCCGGTGTCAAACCACTAGGCAGTCTGATTTCGCTCAACTACGGGCAAGGGCAATCCGCTGATTTGCTTGTCAAAGTTGCCACAAAGTGTCTGAAGACGGACTTAACACTCGTGCCTGCCGGGCACTGCTCGATAGCATGGATGTTCTTCTACAGTGTGTTCCAGCTTCATGCACGAAGTAATTTTCAAACCATTCAAGAAAAAGTTTAGTTGTCATCCACCCTTTTTAGTACCATGGTAGTTAAGTGGAAGAATTTCATTCCTTTAAAGGCCCTTGAGTGAACATTCTTACCAATCACCATCAGCTTGGTTTCATGCGTTTCTACAGTATTGCTGCAATCATGAATTGTTACCCTATCTTTGGAATCCCTACCCCCAGATGGAGACTCCTCAATTCTTGGGCAAGGGTTTTTTTTCATGGCACACAACGCCAATACAAGACAGATTCGTCAGCATCATACACTTATTCTGGGGCAAAGTTTTCCACTGCCACTAACTGTACAAATTCATCCACAAATTTTGTCACAGATAAGCATCTCCCCAGAAATGCTTGCACCTTCATTACATCAGAGCTTAAACCACTTAATCATTGCACTGTATAATTCTGTACTCCTGTCACCTTTCAAAGTTTTCCGAAACTTTAAATTTTTCTGGCTCTCATTTTCAGCAAAGAAACTTAAAAATCTGCTCCTTTTGTTTCTTTTTAAGCCTTACATGGTTGATGATCCATGCTCATAGCAGTCACACAAAGTCTTTACAGAAGTTCCTTTTATCTAATTTTCTCTGTAACACCACCTCTTCAAGCATCAATAATGATTTATGCTTAAGCTTATTAGCACCATCATCATCATCTGCACCTCTTGGTCTCTTGGATGACATCCTGAAGGGCTAAAATACAGCTAAATGTAAGAAATTAACAGGACTTTTAATTAGCTTGGCTGCAGTTTAAACAGATTCTAGTGCCTAATTGCTGCTAACTTGCTAACAGCACCACCCTGGTGGCAGATCCACAAACTATGGTGACAGATTCAAAACGTGTCGAAGCATGGGAGTTGCCAGTCCTCAGAACATTGGATTAGAAGGGTACAACTGTACCAGATTCTTCAATAACTACATAATCATTACTTCTGTGGTCACCATCATTACACATCTTATGCAACGACAAAGTATGGAATCAGTTCTGGAAGAGTCTACAAATGCTACTCTTGTGAGAGTCTTCTCATGTGGCTGGGTCCGGCTGTCAACTGCTGAGGATTGTAAACAATGCTTCTGCTAACATCTATTGACAGAATATGTAAGTATACTCACTCATGAGTAAGTAAGGAATCTAGTTAAGTCAAGAACAAAAGTGACCCATGACTACTTGGGATGAGTTTTCTGCTTAAAATTCCCCCAAAATACACCAGTATCACAATCACGCATGAGATGGGTACCAAGAAATTCAGCAATTTTCATTTTCATGAGTGTCAGTTCATCAATTTTCAAAGTATATTTATAGGGTTAGGAAAGAAAGGCCTAAATAACAAACTAAACATTGCTCTTAAAGTTTACTTATCCACTAAAAATCACAAGAATCATGCACATGCAAGGTCAGCTTAGAAAAAATTACTGTACATTATAACTCACCAAGCAAGCATCATCCATCACCTCCATTCAAATTAACAATATGTTTGTTTCTTTCTACTGAATTTGTTTGTGCACGAAAATGTTTTCTTATTTCTCCACCACTACCAACAATAACAAAAACCAACCAACCATGACCACCATTACCATCAATAGCAACCATAACCACCCATAAGTACCACCACAACAACAACCATTAGCATTCAAAATCATACCACCACAACAACAACCATTAGCATTCAAAATTATAAGAAAATACACAGAAAATTCATTAAAATTATCAGGAGGGAGCTGATCATGTTTGACAACTCTACTGACAATGGAGGGAGGAAGGCCTTGCATAAAAGACCAATGAGGTGACACTACTTTCTTTCTAAAGAATTTATTGTCCCACTAGACCACTACCTCAGCACCAACAAACACCATCAGCATTCAAAAGAACCAAAGTAAATATCAAGTTGATTGTGGCCCAGGAGAGTGAAGATACATTTGACTTACCTACTGATAAAGAAAAGGAAAAGGTGAATGTTTTGTTTTACATCTCTGTTATAAAGGGAAGAGATGATGTTTTGTTTGTTCTAATGAATTTGTTTTCCTGCTGTATTGCACTCTCATTTCACACACAAGCACATGTTGTTGGCATATAAAGTAAATATATCAAGAAATACTGTCTATAGATACCATTTAGCACATACAGCAATTCTATATACACCATCCACAGACAAAATCCACATTTCTCAATGTCCAGGAAGTGCCATTAGACTAGACCTATCTCTGGGTGGCAACCAAGAGAAAAATATGGGTTTTTGTCCTAGTTGCCTGAGTGTCACAAAACTGACTGTTTTACTCGCAATTCTTAAAATACTTGGGGTGATTGTATTTTCTGCAATTGCAAATAAAACTATAAAATGGAATTTTGATAAGCTTTTCTACAGTCTGATACCAGACCTCAGAACATCTGAAAATACAAACAGAAATCCTGTACATATATATGGAACACCTAAGTCATGGACACCAGGTGCAGTGTCTCTGTTCCTGGTTAATTCTCATGGCACACTTTAGGGTCACTGTCTTGCCAACTTCTTTTATCTGTACATACTCATGATGAGTGGCAATCTAATCCATGTATGTGGCTGATTTCAGTCAGACCCTGAATACATTCACCCATCACTATCATCTGAAGTTTCACCTCTATAAACTCACATACTTCCAGTACATCTTTGCTATAGGTTTACTGCTAGTAGAAAACTTTGGAGGTCACCTGGCACTCATCTTGTCCCTTACAGCACCAAAGAAATAACAAACAAAATAAAGAATGATGCTACTGGATGTCTACATATCCTAAGCAAATGTGTAAAAGACCGATTAAGCTGAACTGTCTCCCTCTTCCCAGAAAGTGGAGGTATATGTGCACAGTGAAGAGAAATCTTATCATTCCTTATCATACATACAGCTAACAGTAAATTTGCATGTGCAGTTTGAATGTTTCCTTACCTATATAATTTGTTGTAGTAATCCATATTTTGTTATAATAATGCAAGTGGTCATATATACTGATATTCACTAAAGTGAAGATTTGCTATGTAAAGTTTCATATAAAGTGGTCCCTGTATTTCTAGAGAGTATATTATATGACAATTGCCACAGGAGGTGGAAAAAGAAAGGGACAAAGACTGACCACAGATATTAAAAAGCTAATTCATGGATGTACAATAGAGACATCTGTTATGACATTAACATGCTTAGGTTGGCCATGTCAAGAAGGTACAAAAGAAGTATTCAAAATGTGTGGGTAGCACAAGAGCCAAACAGCATTTGAAAGATATATGAGACAGAAAGATATGAGTAAGTAATAACAGCAAGTAGGAAGATGAAAAAAAAAGCAGCTGAAAGGGCATGTGATAAACTGAAATTGTTGCATATATTTACAGGAGTTGACAAAAAGAACAAATAATCATGCAAAGAGATTCTTAGGGAAGGGTTGCTAGAGACTAGAAGAAAATAAGGGCATGATAAGTGCCAAAGAATATTCACAACAGAACACTATAACCTTAGCACTAATGAGCTTGTATAGTAAAACAGGCTTTGGAGAGCAAGGAGACTGCTTAATTAGAAATAAGGGGGCAATTGAAAGATTTTGATCCATACAAGGCAGGTGGACCTAATGAAGTCTAAAAGTATTATATTTTTTTTTTTTATGTTAGCTGAGACGGCACGGACAACTGAAGCCCTAATCAAGGCCATCCCATTAACGCCATATATAT
>JAUUDW010006304.1:0-10309 GCA_032361385.1 Panulirus guttatus
CTCCCTCCCCTTTTAGTCGCCTTTTACGACACGCAGGGAATACGTGGGAAGTATTCTTTCTCCCCTATCCCCAGGGACAATATATATATATACTGTTGATAGTTGTATATCTGAACTGACCGCTTTTATCGACCCTGACGTTGCTGGAGCAGTTAACATCATTGCCGACCTCGATGTTTTGCAACTGTTCTTATGTAACTCCTCCTCCTGTACTGTTACAACTGTCCTCACCCTGTGTTGCCGACCCTTCGCTCTTACTAATGTTACCCCGTGGCTGCTGCTGCTGCTGCTGGTGTCCCCTGTGGTTCTTCCTCCTCCTGCTGTCCCCTGTGCCTGCTGCTGCTACTGCCTAGTGTCCCCGTGGCCGCTAATGCTACCGCTGTCCAGTGTCCAGCTCTGGTGCTGCCGCTGGTCCCAGCGACGCCAGTGTGCATGACGTTATAACTTTACAGCAACACCAACGCCAAGCTGTAATTGCGAGGCGTCCCTCGGGCTGTAACCAGCTTCACCATCTGCCTCCAGCCAGGATAATGGGAGTGGTTAACATTCAGATCGGCGTCGGATAATTTGCTACACACGACGGCACGATTATGTAAATCGGTGTGACGACAGCAATGTTCTTCAGTTTCGTGTTTGTCTGATGCTCTGTTGGCGATAGTTTACATGTGATGATATTCTGGCCAGAGAAACTAGTGAGGGAAGAGATGTGTTGCTGTCTCCGAAACCTTTGTTTATTTGTCTTTAATGTTCAGTGTTCCGGACTCCGTCCTGCTCGAGGTTAACACCACAAATGAGAAGTCACCTTCGGCGCGGCTGCATCACTGGGAAGACAGTTTCCTCAAAAGAATTTCTCACCTCAAAGGAGTCTAAGTTTCCCTGCCACTGGAATTAGCGTATAGCCTTAGGTTGCAGGAGTTTTTGGAAAGGTCGTGCTTAACACCAGGGCTCACTCATAGAAACTGGTCCTGTGGTAATGAAAACTGAGTATATGAATTAATAATCTGCTTCCCTTTGTGATCCACCGAGTGCGTTTATCAGACATGAACCACTGTCTTGATGGCTGGTGTCTTGCATCTGGTGGTTAAGAACCATCGAGGCGAGTGCACAGAAGTGCCATCATTATCATTAATCTTCATAAAGCAACGTATCACCTCATTAAGACTAGTCCAAAGGATAGAACAATGCCTTCAGAATATTGTCTACAGCTCCTGCGTACAATTATCTCTTGTAAAGAGTAAACGTAGTCCGTATAGGCAGTAAATGATAAGTTTCCTGAATCATTTCGGGATTTTTGGCTTAAAATATACTTGCCAATTTATCCTGACCAGCTTATAGGTCGACTGGACTTCCTCCATGTTCGTGTTGATTCAGATTTACTCGGCACTGTTTACAGAATACTTATGACTCATCAAGCTCCAGTGGATAATGGAGGCGCCCCAACTGTTATATTCCAAAAAATGAATATTACTCTTTTTCACTCGGGCTATCTTGAGAACACGACTGCTTGTGTTGCACCAAACCTGCTGGCCTGGAATGTAGTCGGATTGTAAATACCACGAATGAATATTCCGTTCGTGTTTGATATTCTGCCTGCAGCAGTTCAGGCCTTTCACAGTCCTACATGGGTGAGATATATATATATTCACTTTACGAACGTGGGTTTTCAAAGTTTCCATTCTCGAGTTGCTATGTTGTGAACTCTTCCATACTTTCAAATTACCTCTTTCACCTCCCCTACTTCTCCCTATCTCCCCATACCGTTTATTTTATTTCACCTCCCCTTCTTTCCCTCCTCTCCCTTTCTCTTCCACGTCCCTCTTTCCCTTTCGCCCCTTCCTCGTCTTTGTCAAAGGCAAATATATATAGTGGACAGTCAGGTGGACACCCTATCTGAACCCCTGACTCTCAGACCTCCTGGACGCTAACTAAAAATGGAAAAAACTATTTGATGTTTACATTTACCTCTGTACGACTTTTCTATTGTCAAGAATTTGTTCGGTTGGGCATATACACTAGGTTCAAACCTTTGTAGCTTCCGAACAAAGAAGAACCGCTGGTAGATCAGGTCCTGGTGCTATGGCTGTCTGAGTAAATTACAAATCGTTTCAACTGTTCTTAGAATTCGAAAAGTAAGATTTTTCACTCTACCAACTGTTAAACCTCCTTACATTAATCGTTCTACCAGGTCATTGACCCTGTGTTAATTACTCAGGTATTGCTACTGATTACATTTAGTTACAAAGTAGAATACTACTCATTGCTGATCATATATTGTTCATCTTGACACTTTCTGGATTCAGGTATGAGGTACCAGAGTTCTTAAGACATTCTGATTGTTGTAAGTCGTCCTAAAAGAACAAGCATTTATGTCCAAAGCGGAGATCTTGATCTGAGAGCAGACATTTGTGGTAGTTCGAGGCAGCTGTGGCCACCAAACTCCAAGCAGCTGTTGGCCTTAACTGCAGCTGAACTTTGTGCGATGTTCCTACAATATTAACTTTAGTGAAGAAAACGGAATTCGTGCCCTGAATTTCCAGATATACAAAGCATGTCGCCCCCTCCTCCTCCCCTCACACACGTATATACTCAAGGCCGTGTGTGTGTGTGTGTGTATGTGATCACTATTTGTGTGTTACGGAGAGAAGGGAGATATGCACTTGTGTTGCACCGTCTCTTAACATTGTATATATGTATCACTACATTACTCCTGTACACACACACACACACACACACATACCACACACACCAGCTTAAGCCAGGTACCCATTTATCGACCATCCCCGAGGGGAGGATGAACGCATGGTTGTGGTGTAGGCCGACTGCCAAGTCCAAAATTCGAACCCATGGCTGGTCCGTGCTGACTCATGATCAGTAACGCAAACCGCTACACCACGGCGGCCCGTGGTGTGTGTGTGTGTGTGTGTGTGTGTGTGTGTGCGTGTGGGTGTGCGTATTAAGTAGACTAAGAGCAAACGAGGCGTGGTTTAAGACAGCCAGTGACAGGAAGAAATCTTCCTGAAATTCATTTGGACGGAGAGTGTGTGAGCGGAATAACCACACAGAAAACGGTTCAGTCTGGGGAGACTTTTCCTCAATTCTTATCTGTGATGAGAACGGTCAGTGGGTCCTTACCTACATGTCTTATCAATTTCGTTCATTTCTGGGTATTTCTCATCTAAGTTTTGTACATAACGTGATGAGTGGTTTTTGCCTATGATTATAGTCTCCGTGTCAGCGAATTCTTGACTCACGTGAAAAGGGAATATACTTATAGATGTTGTTGTTATGAACTGATTTGATTTAGACAAAAGGCGGTCGAAGGTGTTCATCATTGCTCCATATCAGGGGTTGAAATATCAAAGTGTTCATTGTGTGGGTGAGTTGGGTCTCGTTGCTGACACAGCTTCACATATATTTCTCATACATTTTCTTTCCGTTCCTCTCCGCTCTCTCTCTCTCTCTCTCTCTCTCTCTCTCTCTCTGACACACCCTTATCCCACTGCTACTTGAACTTGGCAATAAAATAACTTTTTTTTTTCTGAGCCACGATAGGGGAGGGGCGGTGGATTGAATCTTTGAGAATCTTTTGGCTTGACACGTTATCCCCAAGTAGAAGTGAAACTAAAGAGAAGTCCCAAGCATAGCTTTGCATACTAATAGATAAATTCCTGCAAATCCTCCCCGAAAAGAGTTCTGTAAAGAATTAGAATATCCAATGTAGTTGAAATGTCTTTGGTTGGAGACGGAGTCTTAAACTGACTACTTTTTTCACTCGTTCAGGTTGGAAGACGTGGGTAGTGTTATGATCAGCGGTGAAAGGATGACTCCATTCGTGGTGATGTGTTTTTCATGATGTGAAATAGGGTTTGGGAGGATTACAGTGACGACGGTGCAGTGAGTGACTACTGCAATGACTGTCAAGTTTCCCTCTTATGGCCCATGTTACTTTATTTTGGCTGTTCTTTCTGCCTCACATGTAAGTGGGTTGCTGACATTCCATCCACAGGCACACACTCCCACCATCTTGTGTATAACATGAGGCAACTTGCACATGACGCGACTCTCTCTTTTTAACTCTGATTTTTCCTGCGTTGAGCGTTACGTGCAGGTCCTGTGCTAGGGGTGGGGGTCTTTGTTTCATTACATAGGTGTTGGGTGAATGTGGTTGCTAAATGATTAAAGAAAATTGATTGTATGGTCGTAATTAATCATATAGATCCAGGACCCCTTCTACGGTGCCTTTGCTGCCTCACGGCTACACTAGAATCAGCGTACATGATTAACGCGTCTGGAATGAAGAGTTCCTCGATGAGATTGTACTCCTTTTCGTCCGCTGAAGGTGTCTTCACTCACGGCGTAGCCACATGCAGGCAGAGTCCGGTAACACTGTATATTTATATACACATATTTACACACACACACACACACACACACACACACACACACGTTTAAAAATGCATGAAGGAATCTGTAGCGTAACTGGTATGTTGCTAGTCTGCTGTTCTTGTCCTGCTGGAACGGTGTGGTCCAGGCTTACTCTGGCTGCTGGAACAGTGTTGTCCTGGCTCACTGCCGCTGCTAGGACTTTATGGCGTGTGTCCTATGGTGACGTACCTGATGAAGGTAAGAACGTGCAAGTCTGTAGTGCTTGACATCACAGCATCACATCCAGCGTTGGTGTCGACACCATACGATGCTAACCAGACGTAACTTCTTCAACGAATAGTCTAAGATAATATAATCCTGAAATACGGGAAAATGATAAACTGACAAGAGGCTGTATCATAATTTCACAATTTCTAACAGGATTTGACGCAATATGAAGCCGGATTATTAGTGTTCAGATGGTTGGCGATGTTTTCAGAATATAGATTATCTTTAACGAGAACAGAAAGAGGTTCATCAGTGATCGCCTGACAAGATTAACGCTGTGACCGAATGCCTTTTATTACGAGGTGGCAGCCAGATTCGGTTTAGTGTGATGTCGGAAGCCTCGGCATATATGTGCCTGTAAATCTGTGACTCTGAGTACGTTCTGGGTTGGCGTGGGTTTGGTTGGGAGTTTTCGTCTCATGAGTTTTTTATAGGTTTATGGTGGTCTCAAGGTTTCTCATGCTCGAGTATCATTTTCTTATCTCTGTAGCTTACGAGGCTACAAAACAGACTTATAAGTACTTCTCGAGAATAAATATTTTTGACCCAGAGAGCCCCATTAGACTATTCCAAGTCATCATCAGCATAAATCATCGGATAACTGTGAGGTGAGATTCCCAAATTTTCTGTTTGTGGGAAAGGAAATTTTACATTATTTGACGAAATGTCTTGTAAAAGAATGGCACCTGTGCCGTATGTACGGTGTATTAAGATAATCTGTTGGGAGGTACAGGGAGGAACCAGTCAACAGACTGAACCAGGACACGTGAGATGGCCGGGGTAAACCATGGAAAGGCCTGTGGGGCCTGGTTGTGGATAGGGAGCTGTAGTTTCGGTGCATTACACATGACAGCTAGAGACTGAGTGTGAGCGGATGCGACCTTTTCTTGGTCTGTTCCTGGCGCTACCTCACTACCTCACAACGAGCAAACATTGAAAGAAAGGCTCTACGATAATTTGTGAGGAGTACAACATGGACCTTTACATCATCCCCAGCGGGGAGTCTCCTTTCCTTTTTCCTGTGTTACGGCATGTAAACGTTTTACCTGCACTTAAAAAGCGTTTTGAATACCATTGTTCTCTTTGATAAGTAGTAGTATCCACTTTGGGAGGGCTCGACAGCTCTGTTTCATTAGTTTCATCGGTAAAAGTTTCTTAAAAAGCTTGTTTCATCTTTGTGGTGTTCGCTATGATATAAACGCACAGGTAATCATGAGGGATCTCGAGCGAGGAGCAGTCATGTCCATTTAATGGCAGCAAAACATCCGTTGTAATTTCACCGGCAGAAGTAAGCGAGACCTGATCGACATCAACCGATTGGGGAAGAGTGGACTGACTGTTCGTCCTCCGCCCCGTGGATGTCACATAACCCTTAATATACTACTAGTGATGAGGCCACACGATATTCACGTACCATTAATCTCGTGCTGTACCTTTATATGAATGTCTCCTTATGGTAGTGAGGGACAACAGCCATGTACGTGTGGTCACGTTGTGACTCACGTGTCGATGATAACACATATTGCCACGTACAGCCGCCTCCGCTTTCAGTCGGAACAGTCAGAACGGTCAATCCTCTCTCTCCTTGAGGTGTGAACCCAGGGTATCGACTCACTGCTTCGAAGCTCTCATTCTCCGGAGTTTTGCTCATCACGTCGAGGTTGTTGCTAGTTTCCACAATGCGTGTATGTGGTGTTAACTTCGATTTCGATAAACTAACAACAGGTTATTGTGATGTCACTCCCTTCCTCTCCGTGGCCTGTGAACGTGGGTAAGCAGAGCCGTTCTCCGAACTCAGGCCGTCAGACAACGCCAGTCGTCCTGTGACACCAGTGATACGTTGACTGTGTTGTCGGTCTTACCTCGACCCAAGTGTGAAATAACAAAAAGATATAAATAGAAGTAGCTTTTATTAAAGACTAATGGTGAATGATAATACACTTTACTTGATCATTATTCAACTGCTGGAGGTTGGATCAGCATGGCCGGGGTTGGTGTAAGGGTGAGGGGTGGTGGGAAGAAAACGTGGTGTGAGGGTAAAAGAAAGTGGAAGTATGATGTGTGGGGCCTGCCTCTCATAATCCAGCATGAAGTAGCAGAATAAATACGTTTACAAAAATAAATGAATTGGATAAGAGAATAATAATAAGAAAATAAAATGAAATATTAAGATATCGTTTATGATGAGGTTATATAGGAATCTTCCCGCAGGATGTCATTAATCAATAGCACTTAGCTAGTTTCTTCTAATTGGCTACCCTGCACACCACCCCCGTTTTCTGAACTTTGGCTTAATTGTTTAGCAGCTACAGATGGGATGCTCTATTTTAAAAAAATTTCTCCCTACCGGCTGGTCCTACTGAAGACTCTCTGTAACATGTATTTATCGTATATATAAAAGGCTGCTTATTTATTATAGAATCCATATAACACGATAGAATGATAAGTACCTAAAGTGTTGTGTTAAAGATCCTACAATATGTATGACTGCACCTTGTATGTGTGAGTCTTCATACGTTGTTTTACATTTCTCATGAATGGTATATTCATCGCGCAAACTTTATCGGTTTCCTGTAATGCTGAACAGGTGACGGATATTCATTAAGTAAGAAACATAACATAAGGCGTCAGGAAAATTGAGGCCAATGGTGGGCTTTTTCATGGAGTGTGGCGTGAGTGCGGTGCGAGTGAGGTTTTGTGGTGGTGGTCACTGCGTGATCGGTCACAAGTTAGCTGGGAGTCGGCATGAGTGATTCATACAGACATCGAGCTTGGCATTAGTCGATAAGATTACAATAAACTCATGTTGCTTCCCTTTGGAGATGACCTTTGAAATAGCTTTTTAAATGTATTGCAACGCCGTCATACTCAACATACCAACAATATGAATAATAAATGGGTAAAGGACACAGTGCCCATTATCTGCCCAGCATACCCATTTTACTGGTTTATTGAATTTACCTTTGGCGATGATAATTTATAATCTCTTATTAAATCCCTCATATCATTAAAATAATCAGATGAGCTCATATACATTCTTTAACATGCAGCGGCAACCATTTCATGCTTTAGATATTGACGAGAGGCAACAAGAACCACAGGTTATATTTCTACATGACTCAGTAGACAGGATGCAATAACTTGTTGTTACTTTATCCAGACCAAACCACCAACACAATGCAACGTCTACATTCCTATGATAACGACTGCTTACTTACGGGTGCACCTGTGTGGTCCTGACCCGACCCCACCGCTTCTCCTGACATCACAGCATCTCACTATGTACACCGCCACCCTATAGCAAACACCATACTTTTGTTACAGGCTGTAAACTATGAAATATTACATGGAACGGCTGATGTGCCGCTAAATGGTATTCCTTTTTCACATTCATTATACTTAGAAATGCTTTACAGTTACCTGGGTAGTTATATCGGGAACAATATGGTTTAGTAACTGTTCTTCACCTAACTACATAGGTTGTATGAGCTGCCCCTGATGACATGCTCAGCAGGTGTAAAGGTCATCCTCTGTTTGGTGACATTTGATTCTGTGGATGCAGGGAAGGACATGGCCTCTGTGTGTGTGTGTGTGTGTGCTAATCAAAGGAGGAGACGGGGGGGAGGTTGCATTATCATGGAATGACTCAGATTTCTAGCACAAGCTGCGAATAACGCCCTAATTTGTGATTAACTTCACTCTCAGCATTTTTTGCTTAGTCGTACTTATTTCTATACTTGCTTCTTAGATATTGCGTTGCATGTAGGTCACAGATATCAGCGCCCTCCTCTCTCACCCCTCTTTCCTCTTTAGCTCGATACCCTCTTCACACGCCAGCTCAAGCCGTCTCCCGCTCCCCCAACTCCAGGTCACCAAATGAAAGCTTCGAAGCAGCGAGTCGATACTCCCTGGGTTCACACCTCACGGAAAGAGAGGATTGACAACGCTGACTGTCCCGGTTGGAATGGGAGGCGGCTTTGTATACAGTCGCCAGGCTGACCGACTTCAGGAAGCCACAGTTAACAGTGATAGCGTCCACTTCACAACAATGGCAAGAGCAGCTTCTTGAACACCAAGGAGTCATTGGCATATGCAAAAATCATACGTACTGAAAGAGCATTACTGGAGATAAAGTACATTTTAACAATATATTATCGTATAATTAGGCTGAAAAGATTTTCTTTATTAATAAAAAGTTTAATACTCATCGAATTAAAACAAGTGTCAACAGTAGTTACAGCAAGTCACCTTTGCAAGCACTCTTATAAAGACGACAAAATACAACAGTGATATTAAGTGATTTGTTAGCTCATAATCATTCAGAATGGGATCCGGAGAAGGAGGGGAGGAAATGAAAAACCATTAGGAAGAATTTAGTCATAAATATTTACGCACCCTTAAATATTTGAGTGGAAAATGGTTCTTGGGTAATTAAGCCATTGTAACAACTAGGATGTCAATATTCGGATCTCAGGTTCTCCCTGTGTTCGGTCCCTTATCACACTTGGCTGGTACATAATTAATGTAATTGTGCATCATGATATTCATAATCACCTAAGTAAGGATACGATCGATAGAATGTAATCTCACATCCGTCTTTAACGCTCGCTGGAAGACTTGACAGTGATGACTTTTCAGCCGAAGTGTTATCTAGCAGCTTCCTTCACGTGTAGGTGATAATTAAGAAGGATGTAGTGTCCATTATGATAAGAGTGCTGGCACAAAGCTGTGTTCGTTTGTGGGTTTAAGACTCTGCAACCCACCCAAAGCACTGTAGGGACGATGTCTCTCACTCAGGGTATTGAATGAACTCTCTTCTGAGGCACTTAGGTTCACAGCCACTCGCCCTAGGCACTGTAGAGTCAGTCACTCACCATGGGCGCTGTGGGTTATTCAGACCCACCTGAGGCGCTGTAGAAATACTCGACATCCACCGAAGCACTGAGGGGACGCTGCTACTCACCTGAAACACTGTAGTTACATTACCACACCTCTAAGGTACTGAGCAACACTGTAAACTGAGGATGGTGAGGACACGATAAGACAGGACGTGTGAAGTCTCAACTTTTTAACATCCTATGTAATATTAAAAACTCGCTGGGGTCTGGATACGACCCTTTGTGGCCTCTGTAACCCTTCTGCGCCAACGCTCACAGGATGAGCATGGGGTGCACAGTACATTTACCGGGGTTACCGGCACAAATCAGTCACATCCACAGCAATGTTCAGTTTGAAATACAAATTTCATATTACCTTCGATAAACTTTCTGATGTTATCATTACTTCAAGTTGCAATACCCAGATGCTGACGTTCTTCTGTAGTTAGGTTTCCTCGAGTAGTGAAGCGAGAGAGTGAGGAACTCTTCATTCAGGACATCACTGGCATGTGGAGGAAGAGTATTCTTTGCAGGGTGTGGTAGGTCTGAGGTAAACTGCCCTCGCCAAAGGGAATGTGTGAAGAAGATTTGGCGAACGAGAGAGAGTCTCATGGTAAGATGGGAGGAAAGTTCGTTTACTCTTTGAGGTTGAGAGGATGAATATTTTTTGGTGGAGGGAGTGTACCGTGTGTGTGTGTGTGTGTGTGCGTGTGTGTGTGTGTGTGTGTGTGTGTGTGTGTGTGTGTGTGCGTGTGCAGAACAAGCTTGTTCTTATACTC
>JAUUDW010006315.1:0-17724 GCA_032361385.1 Panulirus guttatus
GGTTAAGGGTCACATTAGCTGGGGTGTGAGCTTGAATTGTGAAAAACTGGAGGAAGCGAAGTGTTTTAGATACCTGGGAGTGGACATAAAAACGATTGGGATCATGAAGCAGAGGTGAATCACAGGGTGGGTGATGGGGCAAAGGTTATAGGAGCACTGAGATATGTGTGGAAACAAGGCTAACTATCTGGAAGGACGAAAATAGGTATGTTTGAGGGCATAGTAGTCCTAACGATGTTGCAAGGATGCGAGGCAAGGAATATAAATGAGAACCTACGGAAGGAAAAGGAGGCGAAAATGAAATGTTTGAAAAAAAATGCGTGGTGTGACTGTAGTATTGCCATTTTAGCTATCTTTCCGTTAAATCTAGCGGTTTTGATGTATTGTCTGGCGGGAAAACTTGCCATCTAGTTTCTAGCTGATTTTTTCAGCGAGAAAGATTACACCCACCAGCGAATTTCTAACGATTCTGCCTAATGGGGATGTTTGGGGATGTTCAGTAAAGATCACAGAAATATATGATGAACGGAAAAAAGACATTTCCTAGTTTCAGCTTCGTTAATTGCAATCAAATATAAGCACAATTGTACGGACCCTCCCCGCACCGTATATGTATTCACTTGTCCAGCTGTGTCGCACCGGCTGCAGCCAACTCAGACTCAGAACGGCGTCAAGTTTCGTAGCTTTTATCATTTGAACAGACACTTCATGCAATGGCTTCATAGATAATTCAATTAAATTTTGGAATATGTTATACTGATATCAGATGAATGACATATTCATGATGCGTAAGCCACAGTGCACACAAAAGTTCAGAAAAGAGTGGTTGAATGATCCTGCACTGAGAAACTGGTTTATTGAAAAAAAAAGATAAGGCAATGGTTATAGCGTACCTCATGCAAGTTTTGCCAGTGTGTTCTAAATTCTAAATTCAGTGATTTGAAACTCATGACCTAACCACAAGACACAAAACGAATACAGAAGAATATCTGTTGCCAGACAGCCTGTGCTCCCCTTACAACCCGCCAAGAAAATCTGAGAGGCACAAGTGACTGAAATGCGCATGACAAACTTGGGTCGTCATCCAACGGATTTCAAAGTCGAATCTAATGGGGTTTGGAATTTCTTGAAGGCGACACAAGACCGTGTAAGAAGTGTTGATCGAGAGAGCTGAGGTTGTGCTGAAATGGTTTGGACATATGGAGAGGATGAGTTAGGAGAGGTTGACAAAGAAGATATAAGTGTTAGAAAAGGAGGGGAACAGGAAAAATGGAACTCCAAAATGGAGGTGGAAGGATGGAGTGAAAAAAAATTTTAATGATCAGCGCCTGAACATGCAGGAGGATAAAGGTTTGCACTGGCTACAGTGAATTAAAGCGATGTGGTATACAGGGGTCGACGTGCGGTAGTCAATAGGCTGAACCAGGGCATATGAAGCAGCGAGGGTAATCCATGAAAAGGTCTGTTGGGCCTGGTTGTGGATTGGGGAGCTGTGGTTTCAGCGCATTGCACATGACAGCTAAAGAATGGGGGTCTTTTCTTCGTTTTCTCCGGGCGCTACCTCGCTAATGCAGGAAACAGGAAACAAGTATGAAAAAAAGAGATGGTTTCATTTCCAACACCTTCACCTCCCTCTGTCCGTACTTTCTCTTGATCCTACTCTTCCCATTCATACAACGCCGCCGGGACTATTACATCAGAAACCATGCTCACCTTTGCACTCACAGACCTCTCTTTCCACATACTCAATACCCCAGGACCACAGTCCCTTCACTTTAGCTTTCATATTTCTATTATCTGCCTCATAGACTCCCAGGTATCTAAAACATCACACTTCCTCCAAGCTCTGTCCTTTCAAACTCACACTCACCTGTCTCTTTCCACTGCTAAACCTAATTACTCGTACTTTGCTGTTATTCACATTTACCCTTACTTCCTCCTTCCACACACTCCCCCCAAACTCACACAACAGCTTCTGCAATTTCTCACTGAAATATGCCACTAGTGCCGTGTCATCAGCAAACAACAGATGACTAAAACCCCCCACCACCCACGATAGACTTCAGACCTGCGCCTCTCTCTTCAAAACCCCCACAGTTACCTCCCTCATCATCCCATTCATAAAGAGATTAAATATTATATACAACTGATTTCTGAAAGAACCACATGGGGTGAAGCGTTGTTGAGATATCGCAAGCAGAAGAAAGACAATTTGGCAGGTTTGGCATTTTCTTAGTTCTCTTTACCGGAGGCTAATAGCCATGTTTGTGGGCATTGGGTAGAGCGACAGCCAAGCGTTAATATATTACGTACCTAATGAACATACCTCATAGTTTTGTCTATGCCGAGATTTCCAAAGTGTCTTTCCCATCTCCATATATAAAGCCAACTGGATCAAGGTGAAGAAAAAAAGTCTGATGTATAATTCAAAGCAAGTGTATCATACACTGAAAGTCAACCATATTATCATTTTCTCACTCTGTCCTTAAAATCAGTTTCTCATATTTTCGTCTATCAACAACTCAAAACTTTGGGCTTTGGAAGAGGCAGGCGGAGGGAGGGTCAAGTGTGCTCCTTTGATCTGCGAGTGTTGTTTTTCTTAGGCTCTCGACGCTGCTGATCCCCTGCTTAACTCTAGCGTTGCCAGTTGGTTGGGTTTACATATTGCCACCACCTGTCCGTGACCGACTGGTGCAGGCAGCTCTTGTGTGAGGTGATTATACCCGTGAGATCCCTCCAGCTGTTCACCCCCCGGATTTCCTGGTGTCTGGTTCACAGTCCTATACAAATATAGTTTTAATCTTCTTCCAAGAAGGACTGAGAGTTTATGCTGTGGCTCCATGCGCACGCGTGTGTGTCCGCTTATGCTTGTGGACGTATGTGTGTTTAGGAAATAAGGATAATGATGAATGATTTGTTGAAGCAAATGAAAATCAAGGTTGAAATTATACACTCTGGAGAGGTGTGCGGCACGGGAGGAAGATAACATGCGGCAGCAGTGATAGTACGATACTGTGATCATACAAACTGCCAGGAATGATAAATGAGACCATGACTATTAATGATTATTACTACTGTTCTCAGTGGCTGGGAGAGAGATGCTGCTGTCACGGTGTGTGTGTGGGCCTGGGATAGGCGCTGTGTGGCGGTTGTGGTCGTGATGTTGGCCTGTCTCTACCTAGGGTGAGGAGCCTCGGAAAGGCTGCAGCAGTTGCCGTGGTCGGGGATGTTCCGGAGTTTCCTCCTGAACTGGCCGAAGAGGCCGCTCCAACATATGAGTATATGTGAGAGAAATTTGAGGACGCGAGGGGCGCCCGATATCTAAATGACGTAAATGATATCGAAAATAATATCATTGTTAGTTTGATATAGGACAAAGAATGCAATATGTAGATGTCTCTCACCTCTGCCGTAGGAAATCGTGATGTTTCGGTTGGACGTTAGAATATAGTCTGATGCATTGAGTTTAGTAGACTGCGCGAACTGGCAAAGGTAGGAGGCCTGTTTGAGAATGCAGGTGGCGGTACGAGGTCCGAGGCGAAGTTGATGCACATAACTATAGTTCCTCGTTAGTTATTGGTAACACTGGCGGCACACTGGTCCAGGTGTGAACGACGCACGAGGATTCTGTAGTTCGGGGACTCGTTAACTGCACCGTTTCCCGGGTGAATCATAACCATGAATTCTACAGAACAGTGTATCTTAAGGAGCGTCATTATTAAGGATACGGATAAAGAGATGTCTCATCAGTGAGCCCAAGGGCAAGCCACAGATGGAGACTGAAAGCTGGGTACGGATGCTTGCAAGCGGAGAGATCGTCGACGCCCATAGGCAAACTTTCACCGATGTGTTGAGGCTCCTTAAGTTCCGAATCCAGTTGTTTCGGAATTAATGACAGTGAAGCGTTTCTAAACCAAAGACCGTCATGAATCTAAGAACGCAAGCGCTTTAGATTCTTTCCCTTTCAACGCAACTGCTCCGAAAACCTTACGTTTTGAACGCAATTGCTTTAAAAACTTTTTTGTTTTGAACTTTTCCTTAAAAACTTTGCTTTGCTCTACCAAATTATGTGCGAAGTTTAGACAGTTTATGGTGGAAGGGAGTGGATGATACTTTCATATTCTGAAATAGCAGAATACTTGCAATATTTGAGATGTCTGTTATCCTTCCAGACAAAACAAGAAAAAAGAATTGCGGAGAAATCTTTCCACTGGGGTTTGTGACAATGGGTCCCAGATTGCTAAGTGACTGGTGGGTCAGGGAAGGGTTGATGAGAAACTTGGTTGATTGTGGTTCTGGGGAAAGAAAAGAGGCCTTCCAGTCATAAGGGTACTTAGTCTCCTGGAGTGAGGTGTTGATAATGGAACGCTGGAAGGGATGGCCACTTCATCCGACGACTCATTGTATACCTTCAATGGGAGATCAATGAGCGCGGATGATCACTTCAGTCGATGATTTTCAACTCTGGCGACTTGAGAGACTTTGACAGCGAGTTGTGGGAACGCGGGCTGGGAGTTTGTATGGGAAGCGGGCAGGGTCAGACTTTTGACAAACTTTTGGCAGAGATGGGCGAAGTGGCGGTCGTTAATCAACACAACTGCTCCACTCGTAGACAGACGTTTACCGCCAGAAACAAAAGCAGCGTTGGGCACTTGTTTAACCCACTTTCCTGCTTTAGTTTTCCGCGGCGCTGCTGACGTCAATATGTGTGTGTGGGTGTGCGTGTGTGTATGTGTGTGTAATAATAAATGAAGACAAATATGGATACCTGATTGCTTCCACAAGGGTATTTGTCCATTCATATATACAAATAGGCCTATATGTTCGTGTTTGCATACGCAGTGAGGGTTTGTATGCGTGGCGTTGATTTTGTAGCAGTATCTTAACGTTTCCACGCATACAACGCTGTTTTTCTTTCTTTTTATACGTACAAATATGTATATTTTTTGTACGTATTGTCATGAACTACAAAATTCTTTCACCCAAACTGCTTTTGTATATATACTAATAGATTCAAACGTCCTACAACGATAGAACTCAATGAGAATGTATTATCCCCTGTAGTCTTGTACTACGGGTCCTAAATACCGAGTAACGGAGCATCCAGCTGTACATATGGTTACGTTATGTGCCTGTGGTGTCTTGGGAACAATGAGTTTCAGATGACAGAAGACTAAGAACTTACCAGACACTAAGAGCTTATCAAACTCTTGACAAACACGAGGAGCTTGTCAAATACTAGGAACTTACAAGATACTAGGAGCTTGTTTAACACTAGGAACTTCCCAGATACTAAGAGCTTGCCAAACGCTAGGAACTGCCAAACACAAGGAGCTTCCCTGCTGCAAGGGTTTGCCAAACATTAGCAACTTCCCACACGGTAGGAGTTGACACACAATTGTCGCTAAAGCCCATCACTTTAGTGATCCACACGTTTTACCTTAGTATGAGCTGCAGTTTGATCAGGATTATCATAGCTATCGAAGCTTGTATTCTTCCACTAGCTAAATGTTTAGCTGCCATAAGCTTATAGCTTACATATGGAGTGTCAGAAGATTAAGCATCTTATTTACTCGAAAAAAGTGTTGGTTGTGTAGCTACTTTTTACACACTGCATTTCTGTTACGTCGTGAATAGTTCGAGAGTTCTGAGCATCTCGCGCGTGTATCTAATGACCAGGCTGAGTGTACCGTGGCAGGGTACACAGGAATGGTGGTACACAGGACAGCGTCTCCAGTAGATGTACAGAGACCCTAGCCATCCTCTTTTTAGCTATGTTACCCACAGTCCTTCTCTTTTCTCCCCAACAAGAGCCATTGTACCTCCTGTTTCCTCCCTCCCACTCTCCTTCTAACTATTCTTTTGTCTTCTACATTTTTTTTTTTGCCTTTTCCCCATCTCCCTCCCCCCGTTTTCGGTCTTTTTTTTTCCCCTTCACCCTCGCGCCCTTTTATCGCTCTTTCCTTCCTCTACCGCTGCAATACCTCTCCTCCTCCTCTTTTCTCTTCGGTCACTCTCCATTACTTTTCGATCTGCTCTTCACCACTTGAGCCCAGGCTCTTCTATTGTTCGTCTCTTATCCTCCCATCCACTCTATGCCTCCCCGGTCTTGATAATCACCCATCTGTAATGGCACCCGGACACAATCAGTGATTTCAGAAGACGTACAGAGAACGGGAGAGAGAGGCGTGTGTTTTGGGTATACGTGAGCGCAGGGAAGGTGCGAGGGTAGGCAGGGGAAGTGTGGGTGTATTCGAGGTATATGTGTAAGCAGTTGAGGTGTCGTAGGCAACACAACACACGCTGAAGTTGTCACTTCCTCACGCATCTTTGGGGTTAGCCGCGGCCGCTTGGGGTCACGATAAAAGGCTATTGTGTTGCGCGTAAGAACTCCCGCTTTCTCCATCCTTATGTAGTATTTAGCTTCCTGGCAGATCTTGCGAGGCAGATCCCGAGTACGAACATAACTGTGATTCGCTGAATCTCCATCACAAACTTTTGTCGTGAGACGAAAAATATTGACCCTTCAAGAATTGCCCCATTCTTTTCTGATTTTTTTTCCCTAGATGCAAATTTACAAATATCTATGGAAATTTGCCTTCACGCGAGAATTTTAGAGGGGCGACGTCAAGGCCACGAGAGGAAAATATTCTTTCATTAATTAAGAGTTTACCAAACACACTCGCCTGATGCTCAAGGAAATTCAGACATGAAATTCTTGTATTTTATTACAAGTTCTATAGATATTATACATTAGAATACGTCTCTTTTTTCATGACTGATATCTGTTGACATATCTAAATTCTAAAATGGTATAAAATATCTTAGGGTACTTCTAACTTTTTATAGTAACACATGATTTGTTTTGTTGAAGTTACTAGGAAAAAAAAGGTAAAGAAAATGGAACGTCATTACGTACCAATATTTCACGTTTCATATTTTCTAATAAGGTTACCAAAATAAGAAATAAAACAACTAAGCACATTGTATTTAAATAAAGACAATCGGCCAGATTTTATTGACAGACAAGCAATAAATTGGCTCGTGTGACAGCCAAAATTATATACATATTTTTGTTATGGTGACCCAAGATCAGTGTGTCATATGTACTAAGTATTCCTGACCTCTGGTCACCGTGACACACACTCACACACACACATACTAAGTGTTCTGGGACCTTTCTGTCAGTGTGACATACATATGAATAATCCCTCTTGTGGCAAAACATCATCTATTCTAAAAGACATAGTTGACTTCTTTTGGTATAATACATACTATCTTTTTTTTTTAATATATCATCTTTTATAAACCTAAAGTGTGGTATAAAATCTATTGAATAATATATCGTAGACTTGACCATATGAAAGACAAATGCCGGGGGTCGGGGGTTTTGGAGGGGTGGGGGAGAGGTCTTGGAGATGTTATAAAAACTGTTTATATATATATATCTATATAAAGCAGAATTTACATGGAGACATTTGTCTGCTAGCTTCTTGACCACAGCTCCTGGTGAGGTGTTTACATTTACTGTTACACAGGAAAAACTTCTCTCCATCAGTAAAAGCCCGGCTGCCCTCCAGCGATCGATGCAGCTGGCGATCATTGTCCACTAGCGATCAACTGCCGACGGCGATCGATGCCCCTGGAGGACGTAAATGTTCTATCACAAATACAGTGGAAATGCGTGACAGTAGTAACCTGCGGTGGAGAGATGTGACGGCCGCGTGTACGCTGACAATGGCGGCTCCGAGTGGGGCGCGTGAAAAGTGTGGCGAATAAACCAATGCAGATAGATATCAGCCTTATCTAACACTGAGCATCCGGTCAGTGTACAGGCTCATGGTACAATAATATCCTCTGGCCAACTGTTCCAAGCAAACAGACCATTCGCACCTATATAAACACAGTACAAAAGCTATATGTATATATATCTATATATATATGATAACGCAAATAAATACTTCCTTTGTTCTTGCAGTCAACGGAAAGCACGTGATAATGAAAAAAGAACAGAAAAATTAAATGATAAAAAAAGAAGACATTTAATTTCTTTTTTGCTTTCTTCGCATACATGCCATGCAGTTTATAACCACAGTGTAATGTTCAGAAGCTGGTGACCGTTAGATCATACTGCTTCCTCAACAGACACTGAACAGCTTGCGGTGATTTTTACACTCTAGAACAGTACTTTGTGTTTGGCGTGGCAGTGATGAGACAGTGATATCTAGAATATATACATGAAACATTATCATTATTGCTTCTGAGGCATCTTTGGCAGGCTCGTTTAGCGGATCACACAAGCCGGCAGAGGCGAACGGATCAGTTATGAAGAAAAAAAAAACGTCACAATCGTACGTTCCTTGGAGGACTGTGATGTCGTCATCCTAGGAGGACTGTGATGTCGTCATCCTAGGAGGACTGTGACGTCATTATTCTTTGAGGACTGTGATGTCATCAACCTAGGAAGACTGTGATGCCATCATCCTTTTGGACAGTGACAGCATTATCTTCTTTGGAGGACCGTGACATCACCATCTTTGAAGAAGTGTGACATCACCATCCTTGGAGGAGTGTGACATCACCATCCTTGGAGGAGTGTGACATCACCATCCTTGAAGAACTATGACATCATCACCCTTTAGAGAACTGCGACATCCTTGGAGGAGATTCAGAAGTGCATACGCTGGTCTTAATGCCGGCCTTCCCTCCAGTTGATGCACACACGTACATACATACACTATACACCTTTCGACGCCTGTGTTGCTTCAGCCTGTCCACCTCCTAAGCTGATCAGCAACTCTAAAGTTAGACACCTGATGACACGTAGAGCTATAAACTACACAGGGCGACGCCTCACAGGCTCCTCGATTCCATACGTAAATCCAGCAGGAGTGGTTCAGGTGGTCATGTGTTCTTCGGCCAACTGTTCTAACACCATCTGTGCCTTGGTGTGGGTTCTGGTGGTGTTCCTTATCCAGCTTTTCCCATGACAGCCTCACGTTACGTTACTTCAGGTGGTGGTGTTTCTGGGGTCAGATGTTTCTGACGACGGGTGTGTACTCATGTCACTGCAGGTGGGGCTCTAGAACCAGCTGTTATGACAGCAGCTGGATGTAGGACTAGATCGGATTGTGCGCTTAGCCCAGCTGGACACAACAACACTAATTCAGGTGGCGTTCCTGGGCTACTTGCCTCATTCAGGTGGTGTTACTGGGCCAGCTGCCTCAGCAATGTGGTGTCCCTGGGCCAGTTGTCTCTTACAGGTGGTATTCCTTGGCCAGCTGCCCAAGTTAGGTGGTACTACAGGGCAGGCTGCCTCAATTAGCTTGTGTTTCTTGGCCAGCTGTCTCAGTAAGGTGGTGTTCCTGGGCCAGCTGCCTCAGTCAGATCCGTCAAATCGAGAAGCTCGAGGTCACACATCTGGAAGGACGGCTTCCCTTTCTCATAACTGTTGAACAGCCAAAGTTATGCGTCAGAAAAGAAAAAAAAATATACACAATTCGGAATCGACACTGTTCACTCTCCGATACGATGGAAGAAACGGACTTTACCACACGGAGAGCAACGTCTGTATGTCGTAACTCTCCAAGCAGTCCACTACGTGTGATGGAATGTGTCGCGATTCATGTCATAGACTCGTGTGGCAAATAACAGCTGCTAAACCAATGATAGCAGCAGCTTACCCTTTGGACGTTCATTCCTCGAAGGGCTCTTCCGATACCTGTGTAGCCATGACGTGTGAGGGGAAGACGCGTCAAGTCGCTGGTCGTAAGCCTAGAGACCAAGTTATGACAAATCTCCTGTTTCTACTTGAAGGTGGTCATCTCTATAATTACCATAGCTAAAAGGGACAGTATGTCACAGGCTCATTTTTACTACAGGAGAGACATTATGACACAGACCTACCACTGTTTTAGCAAGAACAGTATAGCACAGCCTCAGTGCCGTTAGAGAGGGGATAGCATAGCATAGCCCCACTACTGCCACAGCTAGGTCAGCATAACACATCTCCGCCACTGCCACAGCAGGGACAGTATAATACAGGCCACATGATTACCACAGCTGGGACAGCACAACACAGCCTACCCACAGCCACGGCAAAGGCAGCATAACACTGCTACAGGAATCTCCATTGTGTTATACTCTTGGCAGAGGCAGCTGCTTAGAGATGAATGTCACCTCCAGTGATGGCTTCTGAGATTAATGTGTTTAGCGACTGTGTTTAGTAGTACGTGACTAGTTAACTAGTTAAGGTCTCCTCGTTTGTCAAGGGGCATAAAGTTCTCTTCTGAAGACATGGCTAAGTAACAAAGATGAAAGGAACAAACTTTCTGACGATATAAAAAGGTTATAATGGAAATTTTGAGACTTGAATAACCACCCTACAGGAGTTTCCCCTTGTAGGATGTTAATTACGCTCTTCACTGCACACACTCGTCCTGAAGGATGCCATCTGTCAGGGATCAGGCAGCACCTGAGGGACTGAGGCGCCGTCGTTGGGTCGGGTTGTTGCCTCGTTGACTGTGGCAGCAGGCGACGCAGCAGCAGTAGCAGGAAGAGGAGGAGGAGGAGGAGTAGGCTTGTGTTCCACTGACCGGCTGGCGTCTTTAGCGATCCAGCAGTGTTCACTCGTGTCCACCGCTGGGAGTCAGCAGGGACTTCTCGGGATCAAGTCTATCGCCGGACCGTATCAGACGCCCGAGTCTCACCACTCACTAAAAACCTGAAGCAAAGTCACCAGACAATAATTACAGTATCGTCTCCCCGACTGTCCCAAAGCTACATAAATCTGCTAATGGCGATCACAAGGCTTTATTGAGTCCCGCTGGTTTACGTGGGATGTCGGTTCACACCTGAGACGCTACCGCGATGATGACGGCCGGCCCTCGCACCATCGGCGGAGATGCTGCAACAGAAGCGGCAACCGGCCCTCATACCGTCAGCAGCCTCTGGAAGAACCCCAGCGACGTCGCCACAAGGGCGAGGCCCACCAGTGGCCGGGAGGCCTGCAGGTTCATCGGGGCGGCGTTGCAGTAGGACCAGTCACAGGAACAGACGTGGCGCGTCAGGACTACAGTCGTGTAGGTCTCGCAGGAGTTGGTCATGATGGTGTCGTTTGTGGCGCAGTTGCGGTGGAAGCTCTCCAGTTCGTCTGAGGGGAAGAGACGAGTTTAGCGTTAAACACAGTTACTGGAAACAACATCAGGAGACAACATCAGGTATGTATGGCAGGTTGAAAACATCCTATGGTGAAGTTGTGAAACTCGGTAAAGTCAAAATCAAACGTGATTCACCTAAATATGCAGAAAAAACAGAATTTTTTCTTTAATGTTCATGTCACCTGGAAAGAAAAAAGTTAGGGAAATAATTCCATCTTTTGATTATTACTGAAGACAACAGTTTTTGAAAGTTTATGACTATATTCTATGTAAACAGCTATAGTTTCCCATGACTCTTCATATACAGCAACTTTTACAGTGGATTCACTGATGATTGTCATTTGGCATTTGTGTCAGTTACCAAAAATTTGCATCTCTTATGAGGTTCAAAAGGAACTGAAACAGCAACAGACCACTCGGTCCCTTCGAGGCTCCTTGTGATAGTGGGATATTTCAGAAACTCAGATTAGTGTGGTAGGAGTAGAAAGGCATACAGAGATAAGTGAAGTAGAAAAACCTTCAAATTGTCAATGTGACAAGGGAGACGCAAACAAAATGTCAGTCTTTGGGGGCGCAAATAATAGCATCAAGATTTCTTATTACCAGTTTTCAAGGCTTGTACATATAAAGGAAGAGGTAACCCTGAAGAGAGAGCTCGTCATAGAGAAATACATAACTAAAGGATATAGGCAATCGGTCCTTGGCGCTTTCCTCCACACCATGCACATATTGTCCTAATATTCACTTGTTTTTGAGCTCTGTATGTAAACCCATACCGTATAAGCTATTGCACTCTCACAGGAGAAGCAACAAGTGGTACACCAGTGTTCTTTATTTCGTTCCATAAACCATTACGCACACAAACACTTGTCATGACATATTAGTATCTATAAATCTGAACTCCATGTTCCTAATGTTGTTTCTTCTACAGACTGAAACTTAGGATTAATAAGTACTGATAATTTGGCTGGCGAAAAATTAGCCACTAAAAACCCTCATAACAACTTTTATTATTCTTTTTCGTCTATGTTGAAGGCTCTAGCCACGGAGAAAATCCTCATCATGCTCAAGTTTTAAGAGGAAGGAAGAAAAGAAGATTAATGTAAGAGCTTTTGAGGGGTATAGAACCTGCTTTTTAAAACAGCAGGTCATAGCGGTTAAGAAAAGGTATGATTTATTACAAGGCTAGTTGGGTTAGCCAGTACAGCAAAGGGGAATAAAAATGGTTTCGAAATAAAAAGTTTTGAAAATGGTCTTTTGCTGGCTTTCAAACGGCCTTCAAGATCGACCTCTCAGTAACTGAAATGTGATGTCACTTCTGAGGTGAATGAGTTCCATTCAGCTGCAGTAAGTCTTAACCTTGAAATGTGGCGTTAGTTGGTATTTAAGGATCTTGCCTTTGGTCCTGAGGTACCTTCATTATAATATGAGGCAGCTAGGCTTGCTTACAAAGACCTTCAAGTCCAAAATGCAGTAACCTAAAACCAAGCCCAGATTCTAAGGTACCTATAACCAAAATTTAGGGCCTTTAAGCACTACAGTTCGGCCGTGAAAAAAAAGTAAGCGCAAATACTTTCATTTATTTTGGAATAAAGGAGAGCTAGAGAGAAAGAGAAAATGTGAAGACAGCAATTACTTATAAGATGCATAGGTGTACTGTGTAATTAGCGGGATGTTAAGAATGGCCATGTATCAAAGATCAGTGAGAAAGTAAGCACAGCTATCCTAACAAGAAAGGTGTAAGATGGTTCCAGGCACCACTTTAACACTCCTCATTCAGGCGGGTAAGCAGCTTGCTAAGCGGCTGCTGCCTTCCACCTACTGCTGGATGAGGTACCGTCTTTAGTGATTCTGAGTCCCGCAATACACTCACCTTGAAAATAAGCGTCACAAATTTGACATCACGACTCCCATGCACAGTATGAAAGGAGGTGAAAGAGAGGCTCGGAGCAGGGGTAAAAAAAAACGTAAACTTTGTCTGGGTTCCTCCACGCACAGTGGCATTCCCCCACACGATGCCACGGACAAAGAAGATACACATTGGGGTTACGTATCTCTATCTCTGCTGCCAAGACTATCACGTCAAAACTCTTTAAAAAAATATATAACACACTAAATGATGCGAAAATATTAGCATAAGGATGTATGATCTTTATACATCCGAGAGATTATATGGAAACTATAAACACTCAGTAAAGCAATGTGATATTGCAAGAGCAAGTTGCTAGTCAGAAAATAAAAATCCTCTTCATTCTTATAGTGAGTATGTGACAGACTGTCATATCCTCTCTCACTGAGCAAATGTAGGCCTTGTAATCATGACTGTAAACCGAGAAGTATAGGATACTTTGAACTGTGCAAACTATCTATCTTATTTACCTGGTAACTCTTAAAGACACTGTGGCTGTTTACTCTCTGCATCTGAGGGGGGTAATACTTGTTCGGTAAGCTCCATAATACTCGTCACTGGCATTAAAATCCAAGTTTAATGATAAGAATAAATACCCAGGTTACATATGTCCATTTCTCTTTCAAATTTAACTTGAATATCCATTCCTTTCCTTAACAAAGAGATATCCTTAATGTCCAACTTTCATTATATGTCACACGCTAATACATGAAATCTTCGATGTAATGTCTCTGCCACCATATCACAAACATCATGTGATCCCTCGTTGTATATACTTTATTAATATCTAGAAGTGTTTTGTGTTTATAAGTTAATTACACTGTAATCAACAGGGTACAGCTGTGCTCAACTCTCCCATCTAACGGCAGCTACTCTCTCTCTGCCGTCATGAATGAATTTTGTGTATTCAAATTTCATAGTCGCACACCATGTAAACTATGCTGAAATCCAACCCCACTCATCGGGCGTGATTGTATGACAGGCAACAAAGCACTCCGACCTGATAAAGTTGGCAAGGCCGGTGAGGCGTAGTTTAGGGTGGAGTGGATGAACTGTTCGTAGAGGATATTAAAGGATTCTGTTTCTTTGGGAAAACCGTACTACGCCGTGTACTCAAACTCATAAAGAAGAAAAAAAAGAAGGAGACGTCCGGAGAAAACAAGATGACAATCAGATCCAATGGAAACAACAGGAGCATATGCAGAGGAGGAGTACATAATAAAACAGGATAATTCCTTGGATAACGACAAATGATATACATCAGAGGTAGAAATGAGAGAGGGGAAAACCGGGAATAATATCCTTTTTCAGTTTGCTTAGTAATTACTTGTTATTTACTGTTGTGATACAGCCGCAAATACAGAGATAAATGTATACGTTACAGTTCATCACATGGGGAAAAAGCGCAGTACAATACGATTACAAAAATGGCCACCGTGATATGTATCTGCATCGTAATACGTATCAGTAATACATGCTTGTCGTTATGTATCATTCAGTACGTAGCATGAGCAAGGTTTATTATAGCATGTGTCAGCACGGCGGAGAAAGGGAGGGAGGGAGGGAGGGAGGGAGTAAAGATGGGAGGGAAAGAGGAAGGGAGGAAGTGAGAGCAAAGTCCTACGGCAGCGAAGTCAATGACACATTCTTGAGGGCGTCGGTTCCTGCAGGAGAAAGTTAGACTAGAATCTCTGCGAGGGTCAGATGGCATATCGTGTGACAGAGAGATGGGGAGAGCGGGTGTTGCTTCTGAGGTCAAAGGTCATATGACAGTGGGGTATATGTAAATAATATTGATGTTGTGTTGAAGGAATATCCTAACTTCCTTAGGCTTTAGTAAGCCCCTTTGTTATATCTATATGTACTCGCCACACTTGCCAGATGCTTCTGGTATTATTGTACAGGGGTACCTAGTGACAGCACCAGGATCCCGATTCCTCAATCAAGGAATAAAGTATTGAAACCGAAAACTGATCTAACGGTGGGGTATACTATGATGAGGAAATGTTGTTAAGACTGAGGTCACAGGTCAGAAGGGGCTGCTACAGACGGATGGCAGGAGCAGGTGTTATTGCTAAAGTCAACAGGTCAGACAACAGAGTAGATAAGAGAGGAGGGGCTAGTTTACTGATAAGGTCATAAGGTCAGGTGGCAGATATAAAATAAAAAGAGAAAAGCGAGCTGATGGTTTAGTTGAGACCTTATATATATGCATATCCTACGGTGGGGAATGCGACGGAGATAACAGAGGAGAGATGGGAGACCGTAGTGTTGCCAGTGAGGCCGTTAGTCAAGTGACAGGAACAGAGAAGACAGAGGGGAGGAATGGTCCTTGCCGTTGAGTTCACAAGTCAGATAATAGGAACAGAGGAGAGGGAAGAAGAGCAAGCGTAACCGTTGAGGTCTTTAGTCAGACGATGGAATATAACAGAGGAGATAGAAAGGGAAGGAGGGAGTGTTATCAATGAGGTCATAGGTCAGATGACTGGAATTGCAGAGGAGAGAGGGTGGGAGGAAGCATTTACTATTGAGGTCATAGGTCAGATGATAGGAACATAACAGAGGAGAGAGGGGGAGGAAGAACCGTAACCGTTGAGGTCATGCGACAGACGATACGAACGCAACAGCGGAGAGTGTTATCCCTGAAGCCATTGGTCAGACGATAGGAATAACAGAGGAGATAGGGTAGGTGCAAGCACTGCCACAGAGGTCGTAATTCAGAGGATATGAACAGAAGGGAAAAAAGAGGGAGGACGAGATACCAAACCGTTGAAATTCTGGCAGGAATATGATGAAACGAAGGAATACTGATGAGCGCGCCTTACCATTGACGTCGTAGACAGCCACCGCCTCACATCCAAGGCTGCAGGAGCTCGACTCGATCTGCTCTTCGGTGAAGTTGCCGTCGGTGCAGCCGTCTATCCGCGAGGTGTTGCCGCGCGGCGAGTAACTGCACACGAAGCACTGGACACTCGAACCTGCCAGACGTACAGTAGACTTAGTCATGTGAAGGAACATACTGAATAACAAGGACACTGATGTTGATATGACTACATGTTAACTGACAATATTCTCAGGGTTTCTATCACACACCGATTCACAACAACGTGGATTATTTTGCGTATGATTTATTACTCATAATATCCTTCGGCAGCTCAGATATGAGCTCTTGGACTAAGACTATGTATGAGATGTGGCACGCTGACTAAAAATGGGTTCCTTGTACACGTAATATACAAACTTATAACAGCCTCAAGCATTTTGGGGTAATGTTTATGTATGTTGTAGCGATGTATATCTTTTGGGCTATCCGAATACGGCTCAACTTCAAGCTGCCTTGTATGTGACGTACTGACTTGAAACACGTTTTACCTGATACATTGTTTGACTCAGTAATTGACTCGCGATTACCTCTAACTACCAGACGCAGAGAACACCAAGGCAGTCTCGCTCTTACCCTACCTTACTTTACCTTCCCTGTAGTCGATTTCTGGGAAATCCTTTACCCTGGCAGTTCAGTCGGTGACCAAGCTTTCTTCGTGAGGGTTTTGAACATAGGATTTTTAAATGCTGCGTCTCTTTTCCTTGTGTATGCTCTAAAGTCTAGGTGCACTGATACACTCTGGAGAGACTAGTCTACCACGCTTTTCCAGGGATTCCCGGCGTCTCCCATGATCCGAATATGGGTCTTTGTTGTCTGTAATCTTATCTCCTATGTCTCCTATCAGCTGCTTCTCAATGGATGTAATTTTCAACACGCCATCGGGTGTATCACTCCAGTATCTTACTTCTTTTTTCAAATGAGTGTTAAGTACTACTAGATACTAAAATATACTATTAGATACTACTAGATACTACTAGGTACTACTGGAACCTCTATCATTTATACGTCCTAGTATCCCTTGCCTCTACGCTCTAATAAATGGATTATTTGAGGATGTAATCCAACTCAGATGTTCAGATGTTTTACGTGATTGGTTCAAGATGGAAAATTTTCTTACTCAACTTTTTTTTTCTTCTTCAGCTTTACATAGTGATGTCAGCATGTCACAACAGTATGTCGGTCGGATAAGAGAGAGTTCAGTGCCTTTGAAAAAGGTCTTCGTGACAGGTCTTGGTTCCTTACTTTTAAGAACTGTCAGTACCAGACCAGCGACATTATCAGTTGATCAGAAAGTTTTTTTTTTCAGTGTGCCGCTGTGGTGGAGCTCTCCGGCAAGTCATCACGCCCTAGATCACTGACGCCGCTCACTTTCGTGTTATGACCAGGCTTATTTTTCGTTCTCTCTTGGATTCGATAAAAAGCTTCGTTTCTTTCCCTAGTGGAGGAGATGAATCTTTTAAAATCCACTGAGGATGTTGTTATTCCAGGTTATTCTAGTCCTCAGTCGATGAGACCGATTGTTGTCATTCAAGTGATACGTAACCGTGTTGTTAGTTCCTGTCACCGTCAGATGTTAAGAGCAAGGAACAATATGGAAGACGGAGCTGTAAACAACAAATGCAGTGGACCTTCGTACTGGTGTCAACCATTCTTCGGGATCACCTTGGCTGAGAAATGAAAGATGTTTCGCCCTACTTTCTTCTCTTATTACTTGATAATTTCTGTATATTAATCAGCATTTTCTTTTTCCATTCCTCATGTCTAGTATCCTA
>JAUUDW010006327.1:0-10309 GCA_032361385.1 Panulirus guttatus
TAATCAAACCAATAATATTAGTCTTAGAACATGAGTCTCATAACAGAGTTTGGAAAGACAATAGAAAGTTAGCGGCCGAGATTGAGACGGGATGAATCTTGACCCAGCTGGTCACACAGCTGTCTATACAATAATAAACTTGTAAATATAATACATCTTTGAGTGCGTTTTGCCAATCTTTAGATGCCCACACGTACGATTACTCTAATTCTTCCGCTGGTAGAAGATTGCAGACCTTTATGTAACTTTCAAGTTAAAGCTAAAGAGAATAAACATAATAGGTGAAGCGTTGTACACAAAGCATTTCATTCTAATTACCCACTGCCAATGAAGGGTACTGGACCGTCCAGGTCATCCCTGTAATTATTTACAGTAACTGTGGTTCACCCTGGTAGTCATGGTAAAAACACACAATAGCTCTGCCAAGAAACTATTAAATAACTAGTCTCTTGGCTTAGCTCCCATGCATGAACTATAATCCCGTTTCGACTTTTGTATATACACTATAGTCCTAGGGTTCGACTCTTGTTTATAAACTATTGTCCCATGGTTCGACTCGTCTATGAACCATATCCCATAGTTCGACACGTATGAACCAGGCCACTGGTTCAGCTCTCGTGTATGAACCAGTCTCAGGTTCAAGAGTCGCATACTTGTGTTCAAGGGTCGTATCATCATGCTGATGGGGGTATAATCATAACTACTACACTCACCCAGTTATTACCAGCCCACGTACCAATGTGTGGGTGAAGACTCAGGTGTGGGTTTCATGGCACGACAAACTTGATTACTGGACTCTTAAGGTCACTGGACATCACACACGCGCGGCAGTGACTGATACACACGGCTACCGCTGGTTTAATGAAAGTACCGGTAGTGAGACAGGCGTACCTCTCATCAGCCTGGAATACCATTGGTGAAAATTATGTACAGTTTGTCGACTAAGAGGATCACAAGTAGTAGGATAATCATTAATGGCGGACACAACGGTATTAAAAGAGCACTGGGAAAAGAAAGGCGCCCCTAGTGCGACCAAAGCGCCACTAATACAGCGATATTACTAACATCAGTAATAACATCAGGCACGGATACCAAAGGATAAGACACCAATTTCAGCAGCGTGTTCATAGCAGGCCAACGCCTCAGTTACCGAACACAACTTTTTCAAACTGCCACGGAAGTGAACGCACTTTGAAACACTCACGATGTGAAAAATCCCAATTCCGTAAAAAAAAAACTGACAAGAACTCACTTTAGCAGGACAGCCGGTTGTTGGGACAGGAAAAATTGTGAGTGAGGCGAGTTGGGGTTAACAGTGGGCGGAGCGTGCCGTTATTACAGGAAGTATGCGTCGTGCTGAAAGTTACACAGTCGACTGTTGGCCTCGAAGCACCAGCTGCTGGGCTTCTGGGATGATGGCGTACGTCCGTTGGCCTGGTGTTCACACTACAGAAGCTGGGGAGATGCCTCATCATACACAACAGGATGCGGGGCTGCCAACTTTTGTATATACTTTATTAATGACATTTAGTCCATCCAACTTTTTTTTTCTCATCTTAAGCGATATTTCGTTAATAAGAGGGGGTTTAACTTTCACTTATATTTTCAAATAAAGACTAGTTATAGAGTAAATTACCAATCGAAGTTATGGAACTCTGGCCACTAGAAAACTACTGACAAGAGAAGGACAGGAAGTGGCACTGATAATGCAACTCGGTGGAATGAATACACCCTAAGCCTATACGTATATACCTTGGAAACATACCCATCCTTACCACAGAGCACCGAGGTGTCACAGAGACTAGAGTCCTTTTGAGTTCTATCCCGTGCCATAAGTTCATTCTTTTTCTTTTCAAGAATTACATTACTTGGTTTTTGCTCCTGTACATGCTGGATGGCAATGGAAACAAATAGTTTGGGGGTATACGCAACGACAGCTAAAATCACGTAGTACGGAAGATAATGTACTGCCATGGTTTAGCTCGACGACACTGATATGCCTGAATACATATGAAGCCGAGGTCTAGTCGGAATACGCCTGCAAGATTTATAAGTCACTTCGGCGTCAAAAACCTTCTCACTCGAAGAGCATATTTTCCTGCAACTACAAGCAGAGCAACCTTGAGCGGCAGACCCTTTGGAAGAGATCTTGGACAACATGAGAGAGATGTCCTGGGATACCTACAAAAAATAATAAAAGATATGAAGTTGACCAACGGACAGTGCGAGATATGGACTCAAGCGAGAACAGAGAACTGGAAATGTGAAAATTAAAGAAATAAATGATTATACTTACATGCGAGTTGATTTCAAAGATGGGAACAAAATGGAGTAGGACATATAGATTAAAGAATAAGAAAGTATGGCTCTAAAATCAATATACTTTGCCTACTCTTTAAGGAATGTGCTACAGAGAGTGAAGATCCTGTAAACATTCATTCAAAGGGCAGTCTTAACAAATGGATCGGAAACATGGAGGATGACAACGAGGTCAGAGAGCAGAATTTAGGTTGCAGAAATGAGGGTCTTTGGTTATCATAAGGAGTCCCCAATTACTAGATAGCGTGAAACGAAGTCATCTAAAGAGCCGGGTGCAGAACCAGTTTTGAATTCTGTGCAGATCACTTAACATGGTTACAGGCGTCAGTAAAATGAGAATGATTTGATTTGTGACGATAACGCCGTCAAAATTTATTGTGCACCCCCACGCTCATACTGTGAGGGGTAGCGCAAAAGATTACAGGGGTCACAAAGGGTCTTAGTCAGACCCCAGTGGGTTATTACATAAAATGTTACAGTTCATAACAGGTATTTCATTACATACATTCCATAGTTTCAAATGGTAAGTTTTACGTACCAGACGCAAAAAGTGAATACAAATTCAAGATTTCAGGTTATCTTGTTAACAATAAGGTGTAGTGACATTTGTTGCACGGTTTGTTTAGATTTGTACCTAAAAGGCTCTATTTTTTCACATTCTAAGACAGAGTCTTCTAGTTTGTGTCCAAATCTGACCACAAACTTTACAATTCACATGATTAACATCTCCAGATAGGCCAAAGCGCCAGTAGTACTTATAGCCTAACTTTAGCGAGCAATTGCATCATGTAATCTGCTGATCTTATTACTTTCTCCATATAAATGTTTTACTTTACACATATCATTGTAATGGAAAATGTTTCTACTTGTGCTTATCCGAACTAGTCTGCGCTTCAGAGGTCAGTTAGTTCCTCTCTAAATACAGTTTTGAGGCTTCTATTTGACAAGCCAATGTTGTTTTCAACATCACCTTTAATAAGTGCAAGTTGGTTAAAGTATCAGCTTTGTCATGCTCACGGAGGCCTATATGAGAGGGAATGCATAACAGTTTGATTTGAACCCCTTGAGCAATAATGTCTGAGTATTTGTTTCTGGCTTCAGAGACCAGCATGTCACATTCTGATCTCAGGGTGTTAAGGGGAAGGAGTGAAGATAAAGAATCGGAGATAATTAAACTGTCTCTGGCAGTGATTTCTACCTGCTCAAGAGCGATAAGTATGGTGAACAAATCAGTTTGTAGAGTAGATGCCCAGTTTTTTCTAACATTTGTCTCTAATGCATTACCATTATTGGGCTGGATCACAATGTAGCACGGCTAGGCTTCCCAGTGACAAAGTCGCAAGAACCGTCAGTATAGATGCACTGGGCTATGTTATTGTCAGTCTGGAGTTTCTGTATATGTTCAAGAGCACTGGTTTTGGCTAAGTTTTGAAGGTGAAGATTATAAGTACTGTAATTAGATTCTTGGGTGGGTAAGTAGGTGTAGTGACGTCAAAGGGAGTTATCTTCCAGGGAAGCAGGAAATGCTGCTGCTTCCTAATTTTATACAAATTATGTACTCCAAAAAGTGTCATGTGGTTGGCTGTTATTTGGATCCATTTAGTCTCACTTGTGCCATGGCTTATATGATTTCATAATTCTTTAGAGACAACATTATATGGATCACCACGCAGAAGTTTCAGTCCTAAGATTATTTCAAGTATTCTGCATCCATTGCTGGGAATACCAAGTTCTTTCTGCATGTTGAGCATCAGTGAAAATAGAGAAGATACAAGACCAAAAACTTTTTATGAATGAGTACATGAAGGTAGTAGAACCAGCTAAACGTCCAAGAATGAGATGAGAAAAAGCGGAACATCACTGGATGGGAAGATAACATCAAGATGGAACTAAAAGAGGAACATTACTGGAACAAGTGAAGAGAGAGCAGAGTTATCTAGACAGGAGCTGATGGATAAGTTTTATCCAGCTGTTTGACTGACAGGCATCTACCTAACCAGTGCACAGAGAGCAGGAGAGTATGTATATATGTAGGGTTGCACACCCAAGCATTTCTCAGGTGGTGTGTCATTGTGTGCCTTGGGTTGGGTCAGCTCATGGTGTCAGGCCCAAGCACTCCATACATCAGTATCCACAGGAACAAAAATCACAGCAATACTCTGGATACGATAAAGATATGCTAGATATAAAAAACAACCTTTACACTGGGTCACATCAGTTCAACTGATACTAATTAGTAGAAAGTGTAAATGATGGCTGACTGATTAGATAATAAACATAGCTGTTGAGAGTGTCATTAATGGTAAGTCTAGTAAACGATAGCTCTAATAAATGCTAAGTGACTGACGTGTCTCCCTATTTTGCAGGTGTGCTGCTGCTGGCAGGACTCTACACAACTACACTTTCATCTACACTGGCATCCCTATATGGGTCACCACGGGTCCTCCAGTCCATTGCTGCTGAAAATGTGGTGCCCATCCTCTCCCCACTTGCTAAGGGGGTAAAATAATCATGTTTATATATATTGTATAGTTTTTATTCTGTAACCTGCTATTCCTCTCAAATCTTTTCACTTAGTTGTACTGATATGTGAATAATCTCTGTCCTCTTCTTCAGATTCTTGCTCACCTTAAAGGCAAGTCAAAAGTTCTAAAATTTTTCATGATTAAAATTTCTTCATTCAGAATTTTCTTTGATGCACTTAGAAATTCAGAAGAACAATATTATAACTATCAGTAGTTTCATATTTCTGTAGTTTGAATTACATATAGTCTTTATTCACATTTCTCAATATAACCTTTTATGAAATGATCTTCAATCATGACAATCATCACAGTGATGAATGTGTTAATTTTCTTACATAAATGCAATGGCAAGCTGAAATGCCCTTCTTTAAAATGATGCATAAGATATAATTCAGCCAAATACTAATGCAATAATTCCTTTATCTCATGTTTCTAAATAATTACTGGTAGTAGGTTCTCCACTAAGTTCAACAGTAAATGATAATTACTTCTACAGAATGACTAAAACATGACATTTCATAAATGAAGACGTAAGCTCCAACCACTAAGTATCACTCTGCTGTCAATGCAACCACTGAAACTATGCCTCCAATACAAAAGCTCTGTGAAAGCAGTATTTCCCAAAGGTGATGGAACCATACCCCTAACCAAACACAGCAAAATGTAATTTCCCCCTAATTCTCAGAAAGGGCCCAACAAGGTGCCCATTCTATCGCTGGTGGTGACGGTGAACGTGACTCTAATCTTCCTGATGGTTGGGAGGATTAACACCCTTGCGCCCATTGTCACTATGCCCTTCCTAGCCACCTACGCTACCATCGATTACGCTTATTTTGCCCTCGCTATGACAGCTGACCTGCAGAGGGCTAGGGAGGCTAGGTTCAGGTAGGATGGAGGGGTTGATAGTTTTCTGTTAATCATTTAACTTATTTCATAGGAAGAAGGGGCAGTAGCTTTAAGGCATACTATCTGGGTAATGAGATTCACTGCCTTCTAGAAATATCAGCTTTACGATATTATAGTAAAAGAACACTAATCACAACTATCTTTTCTTCCAAGTAGGCATGATTATTCTCAGAAAGGAAGGGAATCTAGATCCATTTGGACTGCATCTTTACTGTGAGGATCTCTTGATAGTCAGACTCAGTCAATTAAGCTTAGTGAGGTAATGTCTCCTTAACCTCTGATGATTATATGCTCCCTGCTCAGTGCAACACTTACACTAACCAGAATCTGTAAATAATCTTTCAGTGTACTGAATAATTATCACGTGTGAATGTAATTCAGTGGAATTTGCTCCATCTGGTAATGATGCAGTCTCACCTGTAACATGAATGTAAATACTTAGTACTAGAACAAAACTGTTTTCATAGATGTATGGAATACTAATGAATAAAAGACAGAATCTGACAGCTAATTTTAAGATTGTATGTCTTTGCAGAGGCCAAACCTTTGGGACACCAACCTTTGAATCTCGGGGTGTAAGTGGTACCAATGACCTGGACCATCTGTTTCCTGAAAGAATAACTCATAAAAAGGTCATCACTGTAAGTTCTGATGTTATTCTCCTTAAAACTGTAAAATCTACCTGATTTCTTCAGACTAGGACCATTCTCTCCTTGCTTTATCCTTCACTTACTGCTATAAGGGCTATATAATCTGTAGTGCTTCACTTTTTTGTGTGACATGAAGCTAGCCTCTGTCTCTAGGTTATACAAATAGGTTAAAAGTCTCCAAATAATGGCACATAACTATTACATTACCTCTTATTCATGAAAACAATGTTTTAGGTTATGGAAAAATCTTTGAAGCACTGGATTTATCATAATTTCTACCAAATAATTATTACGGTGCAAAGTTTCCATGATTAATTCAAAATAAAGATTACGTGTCCTCACCCTGAATTCAGCAATTCTACTTACAATGGGCATTAAATTCAGGTCATTACAAGCAAACCAACTGATGCAAAAGTATTTTCATCATGAGAGTCAACTGTTGGTCATAGGTCATAGCCTTTACTTAAAGATTTTTTTCTTATAATGAAATCAGACATGAAATCCTGATCTACATTTGGTGATAAAGCATGAAGTCTGAAGGATCTGGAACTTTGTTCAGTCAAGCATGCAAGCATGAGCTCTAGAAGAATATTATAATGCCTACCCTCTAACCCTTGACCTGGAGTTCCTTTCATGTGAATACACAGGCAGAAGCCCTTCCATTTCTGAATATTTTAAAAGCTTTTACTTTCTTCATCTTTGAACTTTACTGTTCCTTTCGTTTTAATCCAAAGTTATTTTTCCAGGCCATAACTTTTGCATTATCTAAGCTCTAGGATCTACACGGCATCCATACAGCTAAACTTGATAATAATTAATCTTGCAATCTTGTCTCAAAGAGTAATCTCTATTCTGATGGAACCACTCCAGTGATACTACATCCCACAAGCATTTGGAAAATATGAATTCTCTAGTCAGAGATGATTCCAAATGTCATGCCTTACAGAATAAGGCAGAATATCAGAACTTTGAAGATTCTTCCCGTGCCAAATATTCAGGTTGAAATATTTTGTTGAGCTATAAGAACAGTTTTGGCATCCACTGAACTCTGTGCTAGACTTTTCCATTACGGCAGACTGTAGTGCACTATCAAGGTAAGAAGCATAATTATACCTTTTCTGCCATTCTTCTGTGCACCTACAGCTTAAGAGTCTCAAATCCATTCATTTATTCCAAGCTTTATGTACTTTTGTCTTTGTGTTTAAGATTTCCATAGGCTACAAAGATTAGTATATCGTCAACCATAGCTATTAGACAAAATTTCTGTTTACTTCTCTGATGTAAATGTGACTTCTTGTAATATAAGCACTGGAAAGTCTAGAATAATGACATAATCATGCCTTGCTCTATAATGAAACTGGTAAGCAGTCAGATGTACCTTTGCCAAACTAAAAGAACTTTCTGAGAACATTCAATAACTAATCACTTGCCAGATTTGGATAAGACCAGGTATTTTTGTAGAAATTTTGTACTACTGTAGTTCCAGAAAATTTCACAGCAGAAAGCCTGTTTAAGATCTATACATACTGCAAACATCTGCCAGAGCTCATGCAACTGCTGTGTAAGGGCAAAAAAAAAAATGATGAATTGGGGGCATAAATCCTAACTGCTTAAAAGAAACTTAAAAGGTTTCATCTCCATACCTGCATTCTTTCTTTGACCAATTACTTCTACATTAAGTTGCAGAATTAAGCCAAACACCCCCCCCCCCCAACCCATCTCTATTTCAGTCAGCTGAAATAATGATGAGATGCCAAACAACAGACACATGCATGCCCTGAAGTGTGATGTCATTTCTGTCCTCATGAGCTTCACAGTACCAGAGAATCCAGCTACTTGCCCATTTTTTTCCTTGGCTCTAGCCTTTTCAACTCTAAAAGGAATTTACTGTTTTCACTGACTGGTGGGTCAGTAGCCAAGTTTCTAATACTGTACTACGGCAGGTAACTTTTTCAGTAAAGAATCGACAAAACACAAGTATTAGAATTACTAAGCAACCTGTCCTCTGTAACAATCAGTGTATATGAAGAATCCATCATTTGTTAAACTGAAACTGCCTGAGTTGTTGATCCACAGCAAACCTTCCTGAGGGAATGATATACTGAATGGTCATTCACAGTTAAATGACCTCCATCTCCCCATTGATTTTACCTTTCATAACTTAGTTAAAATTAAGTGCATTTCATTACTCAATTTCAGTACCAATGAAATTATCCAGGTGGTTTTTCCTTAATACAGTTTGTGCTCTTCATAAAACTAAGCCCATTTATAACTGAGGCTTAACTCAAATATTTTTCATCTGCTACTCATATTCTATCTGTTCATCTTACTATCTACACCTCTGACGCCTGCTCCCTCCTGGAACTCTCTCGAGGGGGTGGTCATGGCAATAGTCTCCATAACTAGTGAACCCCAGTGCAACTTTTAAGCCTTTAGTGCCTTATCCTTAACAGGCTATTAGCAGAGGGCAACTTTAGCATGATGGTTGCAGAGGCTCCAGCCTGATAATCCTACAGGCCAGACTACTTCTACCTATGCTTGTGCCTATGTTCCTATATACTACTTCTTCCTTATGTCTACCTATGCTTCTACCAAAATGTTCCTACCTACTACTGTACTTCTATCTATTGCTCCTACTATTTTGCCGAAAGGCAAGGCTAGCGCATAGTGCTCACCGAAGGAAAATCTTAAGTTACAAAGAATGAGCTGTATGAGTTACGTGTTGTCAAGAGTTATGTCCAACAAGGGGAGACTGTATGTTTCTGGACAGAATGCCAATAGTCCACATGTGGGTTAGGGAGAGAGAAAAGAGCTAACTGGGTCAGAGAGGAGCAACTTGACAATCACTGAAGTGCTGCCTAACTATGCAGCTATCATTAACCCTCCCAATACCCAGGCAGGTAATACTGGTAATAGACCTCCCTGGTCATTAGCTGCCTACCAACTACTACCTACTATTAACACTTGTATTTCTTAAGTAAAAGTGAGTCCTACGTAAAAGTGAATCCTATGCAGTAGCAAGTACTTCCATCCTCCAATATGCACATCCTATTCTTGATTCTCTCAAAATGTAGGTTTTGAGAATAAAACCACAGAATTCTCTTCACAAGATGCAGCTTAAGCTAAACAATTACTACTCTGTAATCAGATCCAAATACTTTTAACTCCTAAACACTTGCAAATTTTTAAAAGCCTACAGCTGGTTTCCACATAAACGGGTTTAGTCTCCTTTACACATCTGGCTTTGTATTCTGCTAATACCAGGATCCAGCAATTTTCAGTCTTTATGCTTATATATAGTTCAGAAACAGAAACCTACAATCATTCCTGTGGTCTAGTAATGTCATTTTAAGCAAAGGGAGCCTTAATCTTCATGCTTACTCCCCTTAAGGGTGTTTCAATCTCAAAAAGATTATATGCTGACCTGTTATGGTAATATTACTAGAAAGCAAAAAACATAAAGAAATCTGTAAGGCCCTAAAAACTAGCACAGCTGTACTAGTAGCGTGTGTATCTTCAGTGAGGTGGCCAGTGCCTGTTTGTTATACCTCAGTGTATAACAAACCATATAAGCAGCTATAACAGTTACACAATCATTATATCAATAGCAGAAATATATCATCACCTAAATATAATGGGAGTGTTATAAGTGTCTGTCCAATTGAATTACCCATCAGTACTGTACTACCGCCACTGCTAGAAATACATTCTCAAAACTTTGATCATGAAAAGATATTAAAGTACTTAAAAGTAATGAAGATTTGGGTTTAATTCTTTCACTGCAGAAAAAAGGGTGGATCAGTTTTTAAATTTCTAGGTTAAGGAATAATCCACTGATGGAGAAGCATGAGATTTAGATGGTAAACAGATATCAAAGATTCTATATGCAGCACATGGAAGGTGTTCTTT
>JAUUDW010006338.1:0-10309 GCA_032361385.1 Panulirus guttatus
AGAGAGAGAGAGAGAGAGAGAGAGAGAGAGAGAGAGAGAGAGAGAGCGAGAGCGATCAAGTACAGTTGTTCATAATTACTTCCTGCATTAAAAAGTTTGCCTGCAGGAGGCGGCGTGCCTGCCTGCCTGCCTGCCCGCCCGAGCGGTCCACCCGGTCCCTTGCGGTCCGGTGGACCGGCACCGTCACAACCCCCCAGCCTGGTCCGACTGGACCAAAATATTAAAAGGAAATTGCATTGCAATTGCAATGATTGAGAAGGTCGCACGACACAGTGCCCGAGTAGAGACATTAAAACGGGAAAGAAGAAACAAAAAACATTTACTCTGGCAACAATGCAAACTCGGGGAATTACCCAAATGAGGACCCAAAAGCGATTTCACCCGAAAAAATACAAGGAAATTATATAAAAAAAGGGAGGGAAAAGATCTCACAATAGGACGTGATAACCGTTCCAGCCGACATTACTGGAACCCAGACACTGTGGGCTGCTGCAGGACCTGGGCAGAGGTTATTGTAGGACCTGGGGGTAGGCCGCTGCAGGACCTGGGGATCAGGGTGGCTGGGTCATGTCACGTCACGCGAGACCTGGTAATGGCTGGTTCATGACGACATCAGACCTGCCCAGCCTGACGTCCCTCACCAGGAGGCGTCCTGACCCGCGTCGTCAGCTTCGATGATCCTCCGCACAGCGGTCCTGCCGCTTCCGGCCTCGCTTGCTCCCCTGATGGTCTCTCCTGAATGACTGGTGGCCACACTTCCCCTCATGAATGACTGGTGGCCACACATCCAATCTTGAGTGACTGGTGGCCACACTTCTCCCATGAGTGACTTGTGGCCACACTTTACCTCATGAGTGACTGGTGGCCACACTTCCTCCCATGAGTGACTGGTGGCCACACATCCACTCTTGAGTGACTGGTGGCCACGCTTCCCCTCATGAGTGACCGGTGGCCACATCTCCACTCTCGAGTGACTGGTGGCCTCCCTCCCGGTTCCTCCAGTCACGATAACGGACGGCAACACAAATGACGCGAAACACTTCCTCTGAGCTGAGCACCTCTGACTCTGCCGCGTCCTCCTCCGTCTGCATCGCCACCGTCAGGAGACTCTCGCCGGGTCTCCGTCCGGCTGTAGCGGACGAGTAGCCTGCCGCCCACTCCCTCCCCAGATGCTAGCCCCGTCCACCTCCCTCCCTCTGCTCTCGGGGCCCGGCCGTCCGGCTGGCTGGGATGGGAGATCCGGCCGCCAGCAGGGGGGTTGGGGACGGTGTCTATCTATCATGGAGCGGCGGGTTCACGTGTCGGCGCGTGCACACTCTCTTGCCCCACCACACACACCTGGCCCTCCCACCACCATCACACGTCCTCCAGCCTCCACAGCGGAGCTGTGGCTTGAGAGTGGACGTGACCTTCCTCCCCAGCTCCACCTCGCCGCCCGTCCACCTGGAGTAAGCCCGTGTAATCCACATGTCGTAAGTCTTGCGCGCCTCTGGCCCTCAGGGTCTCCCGAGGGAATTATGGAATTGGAGAGAAAAGGCGATCGTCATCGCGGGAAAAACCTTAATTTCTCATTATCTTCGGAGGAAATTGCTTCGTCTTCAGCAGCTGTGAGCAGGGGAATTTTCCGGCCCCCCAGGGCTGGCGGGGGGGTGCCACTGCCAGCGCCCCTTGTTGCCCCTGGCCCTGGCCCGGGCCCCCAGGGCTGGCGGCGGGAGTGCCACTGGCAGCGCCCCTCGTTGCTCTGGCCCCCGCTAGCCCTGGGGGCCGGCGGGGGTGCCAGTTGAAGCACCTCTCACGGCCCGCGTCCCTGGCCCAGACCCTCTGGCCCTCCTCCGCCGTCTGTCTCTCGTCCAACTCGTCTTTCGTTTTCCTGGACTTCTGTAGGACACTCACAGACCAGCGGGGGAAGCGGTGAATGTCTGTCTCCTTCAGCACTGTGGGAAGATTTAGTAAGAGAGACATGCTCCGTAATTCTTCCTTATATATCATTACAATTTCGCGTTTTAGAAATGCACCAAAAACCTCATTACCAAAGAGAGTTTTGCGAAATCATTGTTGTTTTATGTCTCTCGAGAGTTCCTTGTCTGAAGAGATAGCATGCGGAAGGCGTGTCTGCCGGGGGTGTACTCCCCTCACCTGGGGCTTCGCCAGCCACGTCTCCCACGGTGAGCACACCAGACATTACGCGGGCCTCCGCTTCTGCTGGCCAAGACGAAGTCCACTCCCTTCAGGTGGTGCCTCATCCACCTCCGCTGCAGGTGGTGCCTCATCCATCCCGCCATCTATCCTCACGTTTGTGAGGTGAATTCTGGTTGGCTGTTTTTTTTTATTAACCGAGGTGTGGCCGGTTAACTCACGTGTTGGTTAACCTCTCTTGTTCCTATCCAGATGGGGTGGGGGGATTGTGGGGGCTCTTGTTAACGGGGTTCTCGTTAATCCAGCTTTTAGTTTAGCAAGTGTTGAGCAAACATTGACCTCCTCGTTCAATTAATATTCTTTTGTGTCAGTTGTAAGAGAGTGTGTTGATAATTCCCTGGCCAGGTCAATAGACTCGGCAAACACTGAGAAATTAACAGTCTGTCATGATAAAAGAATACGAGAGCTGTGTGTTTGACTGAACCTGAAATAAGAATAATGGCTGCCAAATTAGAAGGAATCGTATACACATTATGAGACGAGGGAAAAGTCGGGTGTTTGACGTACGCATAGAAATAAGGATGCCATTTTGCTGGAAGCACGAAAATATAAATGTGTGGAAAGTATAAATTTGCAGAAAGTTAAAAAAGTCTCTAGAAAGTATAAATCTGCATTAAGCAAAAGTTTAAGAAAGTATAAACCTGTAGAGAAAAATTATGTCTATGAACAGAGATGAGTATTTGACTGCAGTTTGACTTGTACAGTTTACGATATTTGTGTTAGAAAAACTCTTGTGTTAGGAGGGCCAGAGGAATAATATGGTCACAGGACAAGGTGTTAGAGTGGCCAAAAGGAACAGTATGGCCACAGAGAGGAAGGATGGCCACCAGGATATGGAGAAGAAGGGGCCAGCAGCAGGGAGAGTCTGCCACGGCAGACACCCTGTGGGCACCAGCACCTGACTTAGTACTGCCTGTCTTACCCTGGCCTCACTGTACGTCTGCCGTAGCCACAGGAGTGGAGGTCACTCAGGCCGCAGCCAGAGTGGACGACGGAGTGGGGGGGGAACCTCAGGATGGATGCACCTCCACTGGTGTTCAGAGAAGTCCTGCTGACTGATCCCTGTATCTCACTACGTCATCCCGAGCGTCCATCTCGCGCCCTGCCCATATAATTCCCTATTCTTCTGCCGTCCGTGAATTGTGTAGTTATCTTACTGTAGGTCACTGTACTCTACAGTACAGTACTGTAGTCTGTACACCTTCCTGTAGTGTGGTCTGTACATCTTACTGTAAATTCTATATTTTTTCTAAGTGTATCTCGACTTGGGTCAGTTAGTATGTACAAGGTGAGGTACTTAATGTTACACGTACAATAGTTACTTTTCTCAGGAACTCACTGAACATAGTGAAAGGCTGAGTGAATTATCTGAACAGTGTTTAAAACCAGACGTTCTTAAACAGTCCCACCTTGTTAAATGTCGTACACAGGATCTGCATTGCATTCGCTACGATATACAGTCGGCTAACAAGTCATGCACTCCCTACGCTATACAGTCAGTCAACAACAAGGAATATTTTTCTCTGTTTTTCAGTATCTGATTTTTCCCAGCTTTTCACGAACTGCAACACGACTGGGCAAACACGTGAAACCTTGTGTGTATGTGTGTGTGTGTGTGTGTGTGTGCTGAGGATGGTAGCAAAGATGAGGCGAATGGTTCTGTCTGTGGTAACTTACACTTAAATGTGTGTACTGGTGAAGGTCACCTGGTCGTCATCATACAGTCAGTCGGTTCACTGAGTCTGTAGAGATGGCCAAGACACACCATATGCCTCGTACAAATACAAACACACAAACACACACACACACAAACAACACACACGCAAATCTCAACACATACAAACAAATGAGCATCATCATGAACCTAATCTTCTGGTCCAGCTGTGTTTTCCATCCCCCAAAACATCATGGTTCAAATCTCTCGCCAAAATAACAAACCAGAATTCTCCAACCCTTCCAAATTTTCCAGTCGTCTTTTTTTTCTGTGTGTGTGTGTTCAGATTAATGACAAGAACACTCCCATTCTCTGATGCGCCAAGGCGATGCGCTTCTTCCTTCTGTGGTGACGTGTAAGGTACACTGTACACAAACATCAGGAACGATCGTAAGAATCATAAACGTGAGCTGATGTAGCGATGGAGGTGCCAAAAATATGCAGACGTTAGAATGAATGACGAACAGGTGCAGAAAGACTAAACCCCAAGCGACTTCTGAAAGACAGAGGAAATCGGTCGTTGCAGCGAAGAATGTTGGAGTAGTTTGTATTTCAGGCACTTGTTTGTCAGTATGACGTCGATCATGGTCGATGGGGTATTGCCAACTGTAAGCCCTGCCAAGGCACGACCATATATTTAGAACAATGGTCTGCACGCGCGTGCACATGCTTTAGACTTGCTGTGGGTTCACGTACAACTACATGTTATCTACAGGCGTCCAAGAGAGGCGCTCTCTCAGATATTGTCATTAGTAAATGTAAACTTACCATTAATGGGGTGTGGTGTTCAGTGACTGAAATACAACCAGTTTTCTCTAACAAAAGTTATGTAGAAATAATCTCTCTCTGTCGCTGCATCGTCCGTATCCTTCTTTACAATAATTTTTGGCACTTCCGTCCACATATCTTACAATTGTGGAATAAATTTTCTTCCTTCCTCCCTGTATTCTTTATAACTGCACATTATACATCACCGTATAACAGGGGAAGAAAAATAAACAAACAAACTAAGGAACAGAGATTGCAGCCTCGTTTTTTTTTTCTTTTTTTTCCCGGCTGACCAGCTCCCGCCAGCCTTCACGATGCTGATCACCCGCTCGGCTTCCCCGGCTGACCACCCACCTAGTTGATAAAAGATTCACGCCACGGTTTACAGATTCATTGGCAAAATTTAAGACAAAGCGTTAGTAAAAGGCACATCTCCTTGCCATAAATAAGCCGCTGTTCTGTGTTTGAACCGAAGTTACAAAATGAAGCGTTGCTGAGATCTCGCAGGGGAAAATATAAACTTTGACAGTTTGGTACCTTTTGGCATCAGTTAGTCTGGTCTCTTTACGAAGGTTTCCAGACATGTTTTGGGGCTCAATGGAGAAAGTTTTCCCTCGTCTCGGCCCTGTGGGTGACTGACAGTTGAGTCACTAGAGTTCCATCTCGACTGACCATCACCCACAATCTTGGTGCAAAAGGACGTGTTGCTCTTGGCCTTATATCCAAACCCTTAATAGTCAGGTCAAAGGCCAGGACATCATGCCCAAGGGTCGGGCCGTCGTGCTCAAGGGTTTTAATGTAAGTAATTGATCGGTGAATCCTCAAGGTCGGCTAGTCGGCCGTGACACCAGCGTCGGGATGGCTGATCAAGGGTCTAACCAGAGATCGTTTATAGCACCGTCCTCTATCACTCCAGCCCAGGCAGGGGCCGCCCTCTTGGCGGAGGGAAGCTTGGATGTGAAGGGAAGGGAAGGGATGACCCTGGATAGTGGAGGGAAGGGGAAGGTTTTGATTCCGTTAAAGGAGGGAAGGAGGGGGGAGGGAGCTGTAGCTGGTGCGTGGAGGGAGGATTGTGATGGGCAGACCTGCCGGACGTGCAGGACGGAGGAGGGTTGCAGGGCAGACGTGATGCTCACACAGTGGAACGATGATACCGCTCCCCTGTCACCCTGCCGTGGGGAGAGAGAGAACCAGTCCCTTTGACGAGACTTTGCCAAAAGGCAGGACCAGTGGGCGTCGCTCATCGCACCTCATGCTTCATGAATAATACGGTTTCTCTCTGCCGGGACACTTACCAAGTAACAATCTCTTCTGGGTTCAATTGGGACAGACATCAACCTCTTGTCAGGTTTTCTTTGGCTGTTTCTACAGTTTCTCTGCCCATATTTCTCATTCTTCCTGGTCGAGCACTCAGTATGGCAGTCTCTTTAACGCTCCTGCTAGTCTCGATATATATATTGCTTTCATAACATTTTGGTACATTCCATGGTATTCTTGTACAGTTAATAACTCAGGAATCTTCCTTGTCGAGAACAGTTCAACTTCCTAACATTACTCTTTATCTCCACTATTTCTTTTCAGGCGTTTACTGTCATGTATGTTTTTCTTCTGTCTCGGCTGTAAGGTCTTCCAGCCTCTCATGGAAGTTGATATGTTCCAGTCGCTTGATTACCCCCATGAAGTGTTTCTGTATCTTGCCTGGCTGTTGACCGTTCAAGACAGCGGTGTTCAATTTTGCTTCGTTTGCATGAAAAATTTCATCAGTAGTTTTCTGTCTCTTGTGAAAGGTTTTCATACCATACCAGTCATAACCACGCACGATACTGCCGTCTGTCTTCCGTACTGCTGTCTATGTGATATGCTTTTTGAATTGTGGTTTCCCTACTTGTGTTGACACTAGCTAGATCTTTCAAGTTCGTTTCCCTCTAACGCGTCCTCTGCTTGGGCCCTATACGGTGTCATCGATGTATTGTTAATTGTTCCGTGGCTCATTTCCTTACATACGACTTCGTAACGTTCCACCCGGTTCGCTTCTGGCATATCTGTAAACAGTGTCCAAGTCTTTCTGCATCTAATACAATCCTCCTCTGATCCTGTCATCTTCCTTAATCCAACAGTGTCATCAGTAAAACGATTACTCTGTTGTCGTTCAAATCTCTCTTGATGTCTGATGTCATCACGGCAAAAGAGGTTAACGACGTTCCTTGTGGCACCTACGACAGCACATCATCTCCTTACGACGCACTCCCGTACGCTACTGATTTGAATAATCCGTTGATATTTAAATATTTTTGATCCCTTCTTTCTTCCTTGCATAGATTATTTCGCTACGTGTTCTGATGAAATTGTGGTTTCATCGATCAAATCCCTTCGCCATATCGAGAAACACTGTCCATTCTCTCTCCTCGCATTTGAGTTCCATTTACGTTCATTGTTGTGACGAGCTAATGACCTGGTTCTCGTTCTTTTGACTGGTAAACGTCCACGATGATCTTCGTCCGGACGATCTCCACCATCCCAGGACCTCCCTTGTCTTCGTCCGGACGATCAAAGTCCCTTTCTCAGGCCTTCCTGTCCTCTCCTGGCGTCCACCCCGGTCTCCTCCCCGGGTCTTCCATATCCTCGTTTCATCTCCCCCGACTTGGTTGTTTTGTGTTTGTGTTTACATGACTATAGGTGTTTGTTTTTGTTTGTTTGTTTATGTGTGTGTGTGTGTGTGCCCTACTCCTACAGGTCCTCCACTCCTCCCCCCCCTACCATGTCCCTCTTCCCAAAAGTGTCTTTCTCTCACTCCACAGGGTCTCTCCCTATCTCCCTCTATGGGGGTTCCTCCCTTCCTTCCCTCCAAAGCCTCCCTGGCGGGCCGGCAGGGAGGTGTGAGGGCGGGCGGGCGTGCGGGTCCCCACCTTATTATCACAGAGGTGATGGATGGTCACGGCAGCCGGCCCTGCGCCCCATTACCCACCTCATCCCCGGCTGCCGCGCGAGGAACCGCGGCGGAGGTCCTCCCCCGCGCGCGTCCAGGCCTCGCTGCCGATCCTCTCCCGACGACTGTTTTATCACTCGTCTCGTACGGGAAGGAAGGGAGGAGACACTTCCCGGGACGGGAGGAGACATTTCCTGGGACGGGCGGGGAGCGTGATGATATGATGATGAGAGGGGGACTCTACACTCACGCGACTGATGAGTAAATTCGTGAGTGAGTCATGAGTGAGGGGAAGATCAGCATTTTTTTTTTTTTTTACTTTAAGGCCGTGTTTAAACTGACAGGAGGGGGGGAGGGGGGTACAACACACCACACGACAAGGCGTAGTGAGCAGTGACACCCGCCTCAACGACTCAGAGTCACGGGTTCGAGTTCGCGTGACGGGGAGCAGTTGCCACAGCCACTCTTCGTCGTGTGCGTGGCAAAAGTCCCCAGAAACCGCTTGACGTGTCCGCAGGCACGACCCCTTCCTCAGATGCCCACGACCACAGGCACGACCCCTCTTTCCTTTGCACGCGACCACAGGGACGATCACCATACTCAGCTGCACACGACTACAGGAACACAATCTGTTGCTCAGCTGCGCACGACCAGAGGGATAACCCCCTTTCACAGCTGCACACGGCCACAGGGACACTCTGCTCGTCTCCACACACGACCACGCGCAGATTTCTGTCAACAAGTCTTCTGACTCTGAACCAGCTCCTGCAACACCCTCCGGCACCAAGCATCTGATGTACCGTAAACCCTCCTTTGAACCTCCACTGTACCACTACCAGTTCAACTTTTTGCCCTGTACAATGTGTACCCAATCTGTCGTGTGTTTGTACCAGCACCCGAACGAACCCTGATACCCTGTATATGTTTGTTCTGTGGTTCCTCGCTTTGCAGGGTACTGATAACAATAATATTCTTCTCCTGGGCCCACCTGTCACCCTCCTATGTCGATGTATTGTACCCACTGTGCGCTCTGTACTTGCCTCTACTTGCCACGTACCCTTCACCCAGGCTAGCACTGAAATGCTTCGTCCATGTACATTTAGACGAACGAAGACGTCAGAATCAAAATTGGAATCTATGATAATGGTCGTGAGTGACTCAGCCAAACAGCTCTTGCTTCATCACCGCCAGTCAGCCGGCCGTCATCTCCGGCCCTCAGCCACCGCCCACCGCTGACACATCTACAACCCTATCTACCACACGTGATGCCTGCCTGTGGGCGGAACACATGGGGGGCCGGACCCTGTGACGTGAGAGGGGGGGCCTGGTGCTGGTGTGTCCCTGGACAACATGGGCGTCAGGGGGGCCTGTGACTTGGGGGGCCTGTTGCCGGTGTGTCCGTTGGACAACACGAGCATCAGGAGACATGTTTGTCCAAGTATTACCGGGGACAAGAGGCAGGGAGCCGCACCTGACGAGGCAACCCACCGAGACATGACCCTCACGCTGACACCCACCCTCGTCCCCCTGAGCCCCAGGCGGCTCCTCCGTGTAAACTGTGTACAGTCTTGATACTTTACTCGTGTTTCATGTAACGCCAGAATACAAAGTCTAACTGTAGCGGAAGTTTTACTGTCTTGAGTCATGAGGTTCCGTGTCGACAGTGACATGGGGCACATGGATACACAGTGTCTCATGGGTGTAACCCAGAGGTGCCCCATCCGAGCCCTTACTGCTAGAGGTGCCCCATCCGGGCCATCAGTGCTAGAGGTGCTCCATCCATGCCATTACTGCTGGAGGTGCCCTGTCCGGGCCCTCACTGCTGACAGTACTTCGAGATAGGCCCTCACTGCTGTAGGTGCCTACATGGGCCCTCTGATACAGGCATCATGAGGTACTAAGAATCTCCGGGTTCCCGCCTGACTCTACTGCCAATGAAAGGAAGGTTCAGACGGTAGTAGTGCCGGCCCCTTCCAGGACCTTTCCGTCTCCAACTGACCTGCCTCTTATTCTGTTCACTATATCAACATTCGCGGTCTTTCTAGGAACCTCTCTTCTTCTGAAGATCATTTGTGGCCGTGACATACTCTAATCCGCATGCTGAAATCCTCTGCCTAGGAGATTTAAACGATCACCATAGGGAATGGATGAACTTCTCCCATACGGATGGAAGTGGATTGAAATCCTCACGTTCTCGCTTCTCAATGACCTAGAGCAAATCATCACCCACCCAGTTTCCTGACCGCTGTGACCACTCTCCTAATATTCTAAATCTGTTTTACACTTTTAATCCATCGCGCTGTAGCTACACAATCTCGCCCAAAATTGTTTCATATGACCACACTATCGCATATGTGTCTATTTTAACGTCAACTTCCCCACCCCCCAGCAGTCCCGTCTATACGTTAACATTACGAAAATTCTTTTCTGACTTTCCTTGGATAGATTACTGTTTTTCATGTGGTGATGCTTCTGTCTCCGCCAAAAGCACAGCAGAGGTTATTGTTGCGGGAATGGAAGCATTTATCCCCATTTCCTCTAAGATGACTTCTTCATCCAATCCATTGTTAACCGTTCCTGATCTGAGGCCATTCAGACAAGGGATAAGTCATAGCGGGCTTGGAAAAACTCTCCTACCTCTGGCTCCCATTCAGCTTTTATCACTGCCCGTAATCGCTGCAAGCGAGTTATTCGTGAGGCGAAGC
>JAUUDW010006349.1:0-10308 GCA_032361385.1 Panulirus guttatus
CCTACAGATAGTGAGTTTTGTCCCCTCACCCACCATGTGGTTCATCTGAGCTTCCGTAGCTTCATCTGCTGCCATGTTCACTCCCATGTACCTGAAACACCTTACTTCCTCCAGGTTCATGCCGTTCTGTCTCACACTCAAACCGACCTCTTTCTGTCTCTTCTTTACTAAACCTCATCTCTCACTTTTATGCACATTAACTCTCAACTTCCTTCTTCCTTCCACACACCCTCCCAAACTCAGACACTTGCTTCTGTAGTTTTTACACCGAGTCTGCCACCAGAACCGTGTCATTTGCAAACAGCAGCTGACTAACCTCACAAGCTCCTCCCTAATTAACTGCGGACTTGCCCCTTTTCTCTAAAACTCTTGCATTTACCTCCATCACTCCACCATCTGGATACAAACAGTCAGAGTGACTATGTACAGTCTTGACGCATCCCTACCTTCACACGGAACCACTTACACTCCTATCCTTCCTCTTTTCCTACTGACACACACGCGTTATTCTCTTGATAAAACATATTTTTTTGCAGTAGCTCTCCTGCCACACCACAGTTTCATAGCGCCTTCCACAAGGCACGTGTGTCAATCCTATCATACACTCTGTCAAGATCCATAAGTCGCACATATAACTCCACCTGTTTCTTTCTCTATTTCTAACACAGATTCTTGAAAGTAAACATCTGGTCCAAACATTCTTTACCACTCCTGAAGCTGCATTATTCCTCTTCACCCTCTGAATCGCCACTTTTCTTACACATCTTATTAGTTTTCCTTAACAATCTTATTTCCTCTATAACTCGAACAGTCACTTTTATACCTTTTGCCTTTATACAGTGGCAGTATACAGGGCCCCTTTACCGAGACCTCCTGCAGCTCTAAGGCTGGGCTACTAACAGCTGCAGGGAAATGATGGACTCATTTGAAGTGAGGGTGAATTTTCACTCGTGTTGTAGCCACAGGTACGCTGATTCCGGTAATACGCTATATATAATTTCCATAAATACAGTAGTCATATATTCAGACACAATTCCTGCTGCAGGAACCCGCATGTGATATTGGCCTTGACAGGAGAAGTTTGCGTGAAGATTTTTCCCTTGGTGACATAAGGTAATGAAGGTTGACATAATATAAATCTGGTGTGTGTCGGGTCTCCCTGGGGATGTCCCTCCGCACATAGTCATTAACTCTCGGCTTCAGGTGTTGCCGCACCTCTCGCTCGCTTCGTTTATCCTCGTTCTTTTTTAAATCACAAATTTTCTGCTTCACACAATCAGCACTTATTCAAAAAAAAAAAGTTTGTATTTATATGGTTTCTGATAATTTTTTTTTTTTTCAAGACTGTATCCAACTATTTTGGCCGTCTGATTGAGTCCTAACCAGCTTTTGAGTTGTATCTTTTTTTTTCTTTTTTCCTCCTCAAGACATTTTCCTGCGTTGAATATTTTGCTTTGTTTTATTTCTTATTTCAGTGCGAAAGTCTGTGTTTGTGTGTATTTCATTATATGTTATCAATACGTAGGTCATTGCCGAGTATGTGTTTAGGAGGTGAGGCTCCAGCGTCTGTGGCTTGATGCATGGTGAAGCCATCTGTCTCTATTTCACGTGACGGCTGTGGTGCAGCAGATAATATACATCTGGCATGGCGAAGTTAACGTGAAAGCTGTGGTGCAGCAGATAACACAGCTGGAAAGGGGGAGTTAACGTTAAAGCTGTGGAGTAGCAGTTATTACAGCTGGCAAGGGGAATCTAACGTCAGTTTTGTGGTGTAGTAGATAACACAACTGGCAAGGGGCAGTTAACGTGAGAGTTGTGGTGTAGTACACAACATGCCTGGTGAGGGTTAGCTAACGTCGGCTTTGTGGTATAGGAGGTAATACAGCTTACACTATAATCCTTGCGAGAGTTTAACTATCCTATCTGATACAGCAGTATGGGTAATGCTTCAGAAAAATGGTTAGTAGTGACGCGTACTTTCCTCTGAGAAGGATAAAAATGCGTGGATGAAGAAAATATATATGTCGAAAGATATTGCCACTGACAGGTAGCCTCATGAACCAAAATTGGTGAAGTAGAATTCTGGTCACGTAAAGGGAGTTTGAATAGCTACTTCAGTAACTGTTGGAGCATCCAAGAGTTGTTCGTGTAGTGAGAGTTGCTGATAATCAAGTATGGGAAACTTAGAGGATATCTGGGCTTAGAACTGTGAAGAGCCTGTGGCATACTGCTCCTGAGGACGAAAGAATCCATCCTGGGTTCCTTCAGAGGGTAAAGATGTGACCGGTTAGCAAGTTGTTGGCCGAGAACCACTAGGACGGTACTTCTCACCATGCATATTATGACACCACATCTATCCTCAGTGCTGCCGTATTACTTTAAACTTTATTACACCTCATTAGTCTTTAAGGCGAGTGCCTCATAATGAATATCATGGCACCACATTAAGTATCAGGGCTGGCGTCTGACCATAAAATTGCTGCACCTCATTAAGGTTGTCGTAGACAGGGGCTAAGGGATATAATCAGGAACACTGCAGACGGCGCTGGAGATGTTCTTAAGGCACGAGCAAAGAACGTGGATTGAGGTACATCATAGGAGATCCCAGGAAAGTTAATGGCGCCCATTAGGAAGCGTAACGATAGCCGTTGGAGGTTTGCGGTGGGAGGACTACGTTTTTGGTATGGTTTTGGATCTATGTATCCGAGTAGAATGGTAGGTATTTGAAGGGGAGTTGAGGGAATTTGAAGTTCTAAAGAGGTAGGATGCATAGATTTGCCGGGCAGGTGTAGTGGTGAAACGGCTTGTTTTCTAAGGACAGTTTGCATCTAAGCAAGGCTGCTGTTGCTCGTATAGGGCAGGATTTGAGATGAGAAAAACTAAGTAGGAACTTTAACATTACGAAGGTACGAACAGGCCACATTAATCTAGGGAGAAAACTGGGGTCACTCGAAGCACCAAGATTAGGCCAGTTGTATCGAGTTTGGCCCCGGGAGTCCTGAGAAATGAGGTCTGGCCGGAGGATCTTGGACCACAAAAAATCCTCGCAATTTAAAGCGAAATTTTTCATTCTTAATCGCTGGAAGTTCGAATTTAGGGCGATGGGAACTAACATCATCCGTTCTGTGAGAACAGCATGAAATCATAGCGATAACAGAAACCGAAACCTTGATGAAGTCTGCAGATAGAGTACAAATTAGCAGGCCTGGCGAAACCAGGATGTAAAGTTTTAATTAAAGACACATTACATAAGCTTGGCAGCAGAACTGTGGTCCGTATAAATGAAAATGGTAAACCGGTTATGTATAACTGATGTTGAAGGCTAATACTCACTGTAGATCTATGGTATCCAAATTGATAGTTAGATTAGTATATAGACCCGCGAAACAGTGTGAAGAAAACCAGTACTACTTTATAGAAATCAAGTAACTTGTTAAAGGCAAAGAAGCAATGATTGTGGGAGATTTTATCGGCTTTTATATGAAAAGGCATGTTATTGCCCAGGCTGTGTGGTTCGTTGTAGAATAATAAGATCGAAATTAACTATGTTAAGAGTTTCCCCTATTTGTTATTCATACTGTGGGTCAAGCTTGTCATACCCAAACTGCTACCAGTTCTCTCGCAGGAGATGTCTTGAAGGTACGTGTCAGAACGCATGGCTTACGCAAATTTATTAACGAAATTTGGACCCTTTTGTCTCTCTCTCTCTCTCTCTCAACTCTGCATGGATTACGTCCTTCCTCGAAATGTTTGCAGGAATGAAAGTGTATATTCTTTCCTCTCCTTTAGACAGTAGGGTATTTGTTCCGCAATATTCTGAGATGATATTTTTCTTTTTTTGATGGAGGGGACGACTCCCACTGAGTCTTAAAGGCTATTCTTCATTTGTTTTTGTATATAGCAACGACAGAAGCAAAGAAATAGGGAATGACAGATGAAATGATGTGTAAAACATAATTCTGAATACTCCCAGCTCTTGCATAACAAATATTTTCATTACGATAACTCTGATTTCTTTGGAAGATTATTTTTCTATTTTACATAAAAAGTACGTTCGTCTACAAAAGCTATGGCTGCCATCTTGGAAATCATGACAGACTGTTAGAACACCTTGAGCTGGGTTACAACACCCGTCGGACACAGCCAACACTAGAGCCACACCAGCAACATGATCTTGAGCCTACATACACCTCCCGTCTCTCACAGCCAACGCTAGAGCCACACCAGCAACGCAACCCTGAGCTTACATACACCGCCCGTCTCCCAAGGACCAGTGACAGGTAATACATCCCCGTCTCTCCCAACTGAACCTAAGCTCTTCCAAGACCAGTCGTCTCTCCCACACACGCAACTCTGCGGCATTTGAATAACATCATCCTCCTTAATGTGCAGCAACTGGGGTCTGGGGATCATTAGGTTACCTCCTCGAGTCTGCATAATGGGTTTCATTAGCCAGTAACATGTTGAGTGAGTAATTACTGCTGGAAGCCGGAGTACACAGAAGGGAAAGGATTGGAATTAAAACGAAACAAAAAGGAATTCTCTCTATACAGCATATTTAGATGAAATAATCTTTCTATGTAGATTGATACCGTTATTTTGCGGCTTTGTTCTTTCTGTACTGTTACCACAAGAAAGTTATTTAGGTTTTTGCCATTGCTGCAGTAACAAGAAGTAAGTACACACATCTATAACTATATACGAGTACAGATTCATCTATGCAAAACACACACACACACACACACACACACACACACACACACACACACACACAGTGGTGAAGCGATTACCATTAATGACCCTGAGTCAACAAGGGCCGTCCCGGGGTCGAGCACGCATGGGTTCGAGTACCTGGGTGCTGCAATCGGCCTACATCCAACTCAGGTGCTCAATCATCCCCTTGAAGCTTGTTGACGAATAGATATCTGACTTGGGTGCGTTTCTGTGTGTATGTTCACACGTGTGGGCACATACATGGGTTATGATAGTACATGATACGTATCATGTCAAGGCTTGGTTGCTGGTGTCAATTGTTGCAGGGGAACCTCCTCACCACACTCGGTGTCTTCATTTTCCTCAGCATAATCTAGTAGCTTAAGGTTGTCAACATGTTCTGCTTGAAATTAATGAGTATTATATGTGTGTGAGTTTATATTCATTTCCTCTTATACATTGTGATACTCTATACGGCCTTGTGAACTGTGAAGCTGGCTTACAATTGTCTCCTGTCGCATGAAACGTCTTAAGCATCACCAATTTACCTTCGTTGATTTGTTTAGGTCCAGAGAGCCTATTTCTCTCCAGTGTGAACCGTCATGTTTCTCCGACTGCGTTTTGTCTAGCCCATTGATGTAAACGCCGCGCACACGAGAACTTATATGCTTCATAATTTTCGTCATCACACGTGGTCTTGATTAGTTCATAAGGAAGCCTCTTGTTAAGTCAGTACTCCTTATATAAAGGAGGGGTAACTCCAATCGTGGAATGAGACAGAGACGAATAGATGGCAATTATTACGTCTTAAGTATATTCATCACAATCATCATTTTGAGAAATTTAATGGTTACTTTAAATGTCTCTTAAGACCTTACGAATTCAGTCTCTCTACTAACCCATTTGACGCTGGATGATGAGCTATAGTATTAGACATTATGGTATATTCAACCCACAATCTCTTCCATAAACACTGTTAAATTTTCCTCGTTTGTCCTTGATTAGTATTATCTTGTTGCAATATGGCGACCAAAAATACTTTCTTTAAGTGCCTTAGCATCTGACCACGGAGTTTTTTGAGCGTCTTAACACCTGACCTAGGAGTTCCGTAAGTGCCTTAACATCTGACCTAAGAGTTCCTTAAATTCCCTAACATCTGACCTAGAAGTCTTGCTTGGTTGTGGGACCAGCTCACAGGTTGCAGGGAACGCACCAGTCATAATATGTACATAGCCATTACCTTGACGAGTGTGTGACGCCCCTGACAGTGCGTCCATTGAAACTGCCTCCAGTGGCTCTGTAATCTCGGGGTACGTCAGTGTACTGGGTTTAGGGCTCCATTACGTTACCATTATGTTGATTACGTGTGAGGACATCTGTCTACGTACTGTGCAATTTGCTTTGCAGAAATATTTTTGGTGAGTTTGCTTGATATGGTTTTCATTTAGTCCAAAGGCTTGTGTGTGTGTGTGTGTGTGTGTGTGTTTGTGTGTGTGTGTGTGTGTGTGTCACTACCCATTTGTATTCACCAATTTGTACAATATGGGGAGAAACATCTACGGTCATGGGTAGCCTATATCTTGAATATTTCCTATGATATTATACAACTTTTTAAACTTTTGCATGTTCTTCCTATTCACTGTTTCATCATGCAGTTTATTCAGTTTATCTACTACTATTATCCTATGAAAGTTCTTCCTGAAATATTTTCTGACTTTTTTTTACTTAATTTCACAATATGGCCTCTGGTTGCTTTATCTTTGTATAATTCGAGGATTTGTCCACGGTTGACAGCATGAGTCTGGTTTAGAGAAGAAAGGGTTGTGATCGAGTCATTCCTGTCTCCTTTCTTCCATGGTAAGAAAATCTATGGCCTCAAACCTCTTACTGTAACTCAGCAGTCCTAATTCTGGTATATTATTTTTGTTGTCCTCTTATGAACCTTTTTACTTGAGAATGATATTTCTCCTAATATAGAAGATGAAGATTTTTTTTAATATTTCATCATAGATGTACTTGAATACAATTCTAATATTAGCCATCAAACATCTTCTCGTCATAACTATTTTCCAAAGAATGGAGCTTTAGCGACATGTTAGATGGAAAGTCAATTCCCAAGTCCTTCTGAATCAAAGACTTGTGCAGCCTGCTTCCTACTCGGTAGCATTCTTATGGAAGTCTTCTATCACTGCGTCCCACTTCGCGGTGTGATACCCCCAATACTTTGCATTTACTCTGGTTGAATTTCATCATCCACATATCGCACCATCTTCTTAGCTTGTCTAAGACCCCTTGCAAGTGGTTTCAATCCTTTCCACATTCATACAGGAGACCAATCCTTGTGGCAAGGCACTTACGTAGACCAAAAGGAACATTAGTCACGGGACTGACCCCATCGACACGCCACTAGTGACCCAAACCCCAATATCAGACAGGATCTTTTGGCATGCAGTGTTTGTAGACCTGCAATACGATTAACTTTCTGTCCATCGAGGGAGTCTCTCCCTTATTCCTATCTTGAGATTTATCTCCTATACGATCTTCTCGTATGGTATGATATCAAGTGATTATTTGACATTCCAGATGCACACAGTCCACCCAGTATTCTCTAATGTCTTGGATGTAGCTCACTCTCTCAGTGGTCTAAGAGGTTCGCTACACATGACTTTCTTCCCCTAGCTGACGGCAAAGATTAGAGGTAAAATTTGACTAATACACCCTTATCATTGAAATGTTCCGGCTAAAGGAACCTTGACTGAGAATTCATATCTCCGATAGGATGATCTTTAAGAGAATTTCAGAGAAATGAAATGTCGTTATTGAGCAACAATTTCCTCAGGGGACAAGGGCTCAGCATTCTAGAGAATCCTTTTGTTAAAAAGAGCAAAAAGGCAGTTTGTATGAGCTCTTAAAAAAGGGGTTTATGTACTTGTCCTGGATTACCAATGTATAAAGATTTATTTTTTGTTTTACGTGAGTCAGAATTAAAGTGCAAAGTCACTACAAACATTTCATTGAATTCTTTTTTTTCGTGTAAAAGCTGTATATGAAGCTGTTTTTGAGCTGCAAAATCATCAAGGACGATATTTTCTACTACGGAAGTTAATCATACAGTAGTGTGAAACTGTAGTACAGCTATCAAACTAAACTGTATTTTTAAATACATCTTTTTCATAGTTCTAAGTAAGATGGAAATAAAAGAATTGTCTGAAAGTTTAAACAATAAATCGCATCTTTAGTATGTTAAGAGTTGAAAGTTCTGTCATGATCATATTAATTTCTTTTCTTTTATTATCATTATTTGTGAACACGTGTGAGAAGTCACACAACATCTCCATATGATCATTTGTCGTCACCTTCTGTAGTATTGTATTAACAGCCTCACTAAAGCCAGTAGAGTAAGATAGTTACCTAGTAGATACGCAGAAGCATGGTAGTATATGTCTGGCCCTAGACATATGCTGCAGTGGCATTGCAGGAGATATATAGCATCTTTCTAGTTATAGACCTAACCAGGAGCTGCCCCAGGGACAAAGCAGCAGTGCAGGAGCCAGGAGGCCTACATGTAACCCTGAATTTCCACCAGGAGGTTCTCTGAGTCACATCCTTTGGTCGTAGACTCTCCAAATCACCCTCCAGGCACAGGCAAAGCTCTTTATTATTTCATATCCTGAGGTATTATCACAGTTCACATCATTTTTCCCGAGATATAGCCAACAGCTTAGCGGTATATTCATGATATTCTAGTTAAATGCTATTGAAATAATTATGTAAATAATTTACACTTCAACAGTCCGGACTATGGGACTATAACCTGATATCATCTTCGTATAGTGTTGTTCTTAAAACGAATTTGTTTTGCAGTTTAGTGATGCGGAATTTTTGATGTGAATGCTGTACTATACGAACTTTTTTCACGATGAATCCGCTTAGTTCCTTCCAGCCAGAGCCTCGTTTGGAACATCAGATCCCAACGTTCTCCAAATTTTTTTTCTTTACCTTTTGTAATTAGTCACTCCTTTTTCCTTAGCTAGAACACTTGATCCCCACCATTGTACAGTACCATGCCTGAGCGTCTGTATGTGAACCTGGTACGAGGGAGAAGCCTTTGACGGACGGATTTCGTCAGTAAGTCTCTGGTGTATGTCAGTTCTTGTGTATGGCGAAGTACCATCGGGTCCTTACGCCGCGCTGGTGGTGCTGGTCACTGTACATGGTCTCTCTCTCTCTCTCTCTCTCTCTCTCTCTCTCTCTCTCTCAATAACAGACTGAAATAATTTTTTGTGCGGTATCGAACCCCGTGCGAGGGGGGGATATAGAAATGAAAAAAGTAATGTGTTATACGTCCATGATCAGATGAGTTCTAATGAACACTCACAGCCGAGCGATGCTATGTAATATATTGCTGCTCTGAATTCCTATCGTTAAACTATGAAAAATGAGATCAGTGTACACCAAAATGCAGTTCATTACTTTTGCTTTGGGTAAAAACTGATTACACTTTGTGATTTAACGAGTACGAATATGGATATTGTGTGTGTGTGTGTGTGTGTGTGTGTGTATATCAATCTGGGGCCTAAGTCTCGCTCTCAGACAAAAACCGTCGGGACAACTAAACCATCAAGTATACTCATTTCTTCCCTTATGGACAATGACCCCTAAATGCGCCTAGGACCTTAGTCTTACCTCCCCAATCCTATGGTTTACTTCACCTCCCATGGTTCCAGCCACAGCCATGTCCACTTTTTCTAGATTCTTTCTGTTCCTCTACAGCCAACTCGTCTCTCTTCCCAGTAAAATCAATAATATTACTATGATTCACATAAACGTTCAAAAATTTCCTCTCTCACACACACCCCTGAACTCAGACACCAGGTTCTGAAATTTCTCTTTTGTTTATTACCAGAGCCGTGCCATCAGCAAACAGCAACTTACTTGCCTCGTACGCCCCCCCCACCAAACCCTAGTATCTATCAGACAGCAGAGCTTCCCCCTCATCACCTAGTCCATAAGCAGCTTAGATAGCCATGTTGACTTCACGTACCCTTATCACAAACCCAGCTTTACCAAGAACATCTCTCCTTCCTCTCATCATACTCGCTCGTGAGACCTTACTCTCTTGTTGGAAACTCCTTACTGCTTCTAGCGGCTTATCCTCCCACACCATTTACTCGTAGCATTCCCACGAAGCACCTCTGTCAACTGTGTCATACGCTTCCTCCATACTCATGAATGTTGCATACAAATCCTTCTCTAAGTGTTTCTCAAAGATTCTTCAAGGCAGTCACTTGGTCCACAAAGCCTCTACCACTGCTGAAGCCACATTGTTGCTTCCTAAACTGATGCTCTGTGCAAACCGCCACCCCCCTCAGTCGCCACTCTCCCATACAATTTATCAGATACGCTCAAAACACTGGGTAGTGGATAGTTGGAATCAGCCTTTAGGTGGGTGGAAGGTTCTATCCTGCAGATGGGTAGTGGGAATTAAACTGCAGGCGGGTTGTAGGTTCAGTCCTGCGGGTGGGTGGTTGGAGCCAGCTTGCAGGTGGGTTGTAGGTGGCAGCCTGTAGGCAAGTCTTGGGAACTATCTTTAGA
>JAUUDW010006360.1:0-10307 GCA_032361385.1 Panulirus guttatus
AACATATGGTGAACTAACCCTAAAGTTTAACCAAAAGTAAGTGAATAGAAAACTTATCCCATAGAGCGAGATCAGCATGAACAGAACTGGACATTATAAAATGTTATTAAGTGAGCACTATGTTAATGTAAATCCTCTACACATGGAATACATTTTGTATCAACACAATAATGAGGACTAAATACATGCTAAATTCTTCTTGCATATGCATTCATACTTAATTCTCCTTGCACTATCAAGTGTGATACAGTGGTCTGACATGCACAAGAATACTGAGCAACCAATGTTTAATACAGTCTTAACCTAACATTTCTTAGGTAACATAGCAACTGTAATCCACGTAAAAAGAAAAATGGAGAAAACTAACAAGTAAAATCAAATCCTTTGATAAATCAGGAGGAATATAGATTTAAATTTCAAAGTCAATCTAGGATGAAAAATGAGCACCATTACTGCTTTTGTAAAAGCTTGTAAGCCTTCTGTATTTCATTGCTGGGCCTAATTACTTATTACCAAAGATTTATCACCCCATACACCACACAGTGCCTAAATGAATAGTCCATCACTGTCATGAAAATACAATTGAAAAAATTAATACTAACAGACCTGAAACTACATCTGCTAAGCAATGAAGATGTGTTACCTAAGAATAAGACTAAGTTCTCCAGTAAATCTCCAAGACAAAATTAAAATATTTAATATGGACCCACTTTCTCTCCAGCTAATGTTTATATGTTCCCTGATTTTTCTTCACGTTGGTTGAAAAGGTGCAAAGTATGCCCCAGTTGAAGCCATGTTGGCTGAGAAGGTAAAATGTGTTCGTTTTGAAAACTGAAAAGCATTTCTCTCCAAGGCGATGTCCTATAAACATACATTTTCTGAAAATATATGGGTTAAGAACTTCCAAACCTCATCATATCGAGTGAGAAGGTGCCAGCTTTCACTGACCCTGTGTGCCATCCAAATGCGATCACAACCACCCCTTCATTTCAGGTCTGCTCTTGGCCAATCAGTAGCCACCTCAAGGTTGACATTTCCTATGCTCTTCCACCCTGTCAGAGCTCAAAGGTGCCAATCTAAAGACAAACATAGTCACTTACCCTGTGTGCCATCCAAATGCGATCACAACCAACCCTTCATTTCAGGTCTGCTCTTGGCCAATCAGTAGCCACCTCAAGGTTGACATTTCCTACTCTCTTCCACCCTGTCAAAGCTCAAAGGTGCCAATCTAAAGACAAACATAGTACAAACAGAAATGGTTTTGGGGAAGAAAAATTGAGGGAAGGTTAAGAAATCTGGAAAAAATGCTCATAGTACACCTTAGGAGAGAAAAGGTTTTCTGAGTTTCAAATTCTACATTTCTCTCCTCTCTCTGCAGACTGTCCTTGAAGCATGAGTTCATAACCACATGATGGAGAAAGGTTTAAAAATAAACGTTATGTAAAGACAACCCAAAGGTGAAAGTAAGAGCATTCAGAAGCACAATGGAATCTGACTCTCCTGAAGAAGGAATCCCCAGACCCACACTTGGTAAATCCAAATCCAAACTGAGGTAACATCTCATGAAAGTGGAAGATGAGTGCCAAAAGCCCCTTTTTTTTGATGTCCCATAATGCAAGGTTACTGAGTAACCATGGTAGAGGCCACCCTTCTAACATCAGGCACCCTAATGTAAAGCCCAGGTTGAGTTACTAAAGTGTGTCTTAATCATTATCATTATTATATAACTCCAGGACCCCTTTCGTCTGGGGGTTCCTACAGCTTCAAAGCTGCACTACTTCCAGCTGCAGGGATATGAAAGATTCCTTACTACTCCATTTCATCAACAGATGATGATGCAACCTTGCTGAAGGTGACTTTTCACCCATGGTTTAAACATAGGCAGGCCAAGTCCAACAATACTTGTCTTAATCCACAAAAAGATGTTTCTCACCAAGAGGGCTTTCAAGGGTGCACAAATAGACCCCTTGGTAATTGCTGCTAAAGTCCAAGAGGCCACTAACAGATCTCAATTTGTGTAAGGCATGATGCTTTGTTGATGAAGTCTTCAAATGGTGGATGACAATAGTTCTTTTTGTAAATTCAATAATTTCACTCTTAACCAAAATTCTGTAGTTTGGGTTTATCTTATAAGAGATTGTCATCATAGATAAGAAGATTCTTGTATTTGGATACAGCACATTATTCACTAAATCTCCTTCCAGAGGCCGAGGTTATGAGGGAAAAGAGTTTTCAACAAGAAGACAATGAAGAGCTTCAATGCCAGAAAAACCTACTGGAATTCAGATCTTAGACTTTTGAAAGCTTACACTCAGTCTATGTTGAAGCAACAGGTCTCTTTAGGAAGAAAGTCCAGAGAAGTTAATACCAAACAAGGTCTGTCAGATTAATACCAAAACCCAGAGATAGGGGTTCTAGGGCACTCTTGATGGAAGCAAAAATGTTATGAGCCTTGTTCTTGTCATGATAATGGCTAGAGAATACTTCTACATGTAGGTCATGTCCTAGACTTCAGATTCTTTAAGGGAAGACTGACAGGTTTTCCAGTACAAGTGGCACTGTCTTTAAGTGGAAGAGATAATATTATGTAAATTTTTTTTTTTTCTTTTTTTTTAAAAGTTGAAGGCTCCAGTCACGGACAAAAGTCCACATCAAGGCCGGGCCTTAATTGAAATGTAGAGAGAACTGAGAAAGGGGGGAAAAACAGACAGGGAAAGTATTTACAAATTTTTGAGAAAGTGAAAAACGTCTCTTGAAATGAGCCAGGTCATAGTTATTGGGAAAGACATGAGAAGGTAGAGAGTTCCAAAGCTTCGACGTGTTAGCCATTTTCCAACCTCTAACCATAAGAGTGCTAATGAAAATCCAAAGGTGTAAATTCCAGAATCCAGAACTTTTGAGGCAGATGTTCTGCATAAAATTTGAGGTAACTTAAAAGTTCTTGAGGTATCAATCAAGGTGTGTGGTATAGCTTAAGTTTCTGGGCCAAGACTGCCCGTCCCATAGGGGGTTACCAGCATGAAAAAATTCCAAATACTAGCTAGTTTGAGAAAAACTGTTCCCAAAAGATGAACTGGGCAAAAAAATTACTCTGGTACTAATGACTCCATTCCTAGAATAAAGCATCTTGCAACTGCCCCATGTGTAAAAGTGGAGAAACGTAAGTTAGATGTAACCTTCTTGCCCTGCAGTCTTCCCATTCTGTTGCACAGTATTGCAAAGCTAAACTTCCTAAGGAGATGCTCCAGTTGATATCTAGACCCCAGGGTCAGCAACTGCAACGAAAGCATAACCTTTGTATAGTCCCAAGCTTTGTCCCTGGAGAGACAAAGAGTGCTAGTGAGAATGTTCCAATTCATTCATTGCCATGTATGTAAAGTTCTGGCTGGGAAACAAACAGGACTTGCCCTGGGGATGATTACCCATTTTTTTAAAAGTGTTCCAGACCTGAAACCATCGTCTAGCACATGCCTCATTGAAGATGTAAACACCAATAAGTCACTAAGGTAAACTAAAACTGCTTAAGAAAAAGTTAGTTTCGGGAGCTTAGTTTGTGTATAGGGGATTCCTGAAGAATGACATACATTTTGTGACAGCCACATTTGAGGATTTTGGTACAAAGTCACAGAACGACACCAAAGTCTCACAATAGCATTAGATCTGAGGAAACTTCATATCTTTCAAGAATTCTTTTACACTAATGAAGTATCTAAAAGCATTGTGTGGGTTTTCAGTTAAACAAATTTTCATATTCTTAGTGTGCCATATAAATGAGATCTGTCTGACTTAAAACCATTAGAACATATAATGTAAAGGCCAAATATATCAACAAGCATAAATATCACATACTACAATAGATAAACTTCCTTTGGAAGGCTTGACAAACCATTCACCCGAACAAAGCACACCTCCATTGTTAGTATCATTATGTAGATACTGTCGGAATTATCAATGAAATGCCAGCAGTTCTTAAATAAGAAAGTCCAATTTACATCACGATAGAGTGCAGCATACTGACAGTAAGTTGTTTCAGGTAAAATCTATACATGAGAAATAGATTGGTGAAATTTTTGGTCAGGAACATAATCCTCTTATAACAGGGGTTCCAATTACTCATACGTTTTGCTTGAGCGACAAAACCCCAGTAATGTAAACCCATCATTCTAAGTAAGAATCCTCAGTGCTACATTAATTCTGAAGGCCAAAAACTTTCCCATTCTTGAATGTACTGGAATGTGCTAGTAGGCATCCTGTATGTTCAGACTGATTGTCCAGTTGTTAAACTGTAAGGTCTAGCAGATGCTCTGTAAGGTTATCATCTTGAACCTGTGCTTCAGTATGTGGGTGTTTATTAAAAACAGATCCAAAATCAGTCTTCTGTTTGATTTCCTGCAACAAGTGCTCTCCTAAAGTTTTCCGTTTAACTGGGGTGATGAGATTTCAAACTCCAACCCAGAACTCTTTTTAAAATTAAATAAATCCAAGTTTCAGAGTTCCAAATTTCTCAGAAGTTTTGGAATCATTCCCCAAATGGCAAGGAGCTTTTTAAGGGAACCTGTTGGAAGACCCAGCTCATTGGCCATGAAGAGCTGCCTTGAAAGGGCACCTCTGTCTCTGGCAGAGTTGGATTCAGATACACTGAGGGTCTTTCTTCTCAGAAGAGTATGGAAGCATCGATGAAGCACTTAAAATCAAGAATAACATAGTCCCCAACTCACTGTCTCCTCCCTGCTCTTTTCTTTGAAGAGACCTGAATAAAAAAAATTTCTTCAAACTGTTAGTTCTAGATCTAGCTCTAGGAACTTACTGAACAGCCTCATACAGAAAAAGGGAGTCATAGATGAGAGAGAATTGCAATACCTTTATCTGCTCTTATTTATCAAGAGAAGCCACAGCCTTTCATCTCCACTCTTGTTGAGATATGAGGTAGCATAAAAAGTTTCCATTCATGGAACTGAAAGCTACCTTAAGGTATGCTCTGATACCCTACCAATGACCTCTAACTTAACTGAATGCTAGTTGAGGAGTGACAGTGACAGGATTCACAGTGGGTAGCAACATCTGCAGAGAGACTGAGAAGACTTCTCAGAATGATATGAAGGAAGGAGGATTAATTAAACATCAGGTAGGTTACACATTTCCAAATCCCATTTGACAGCAAGGCCTAGGAAAACGCTGTTCAATCTGAAAGAGGGAAACTCCATCTTTTCTTTGTACATGTAAAGTTCATGACATATTGAGCATTCTTTTTCACGACACAAATTTAAAATTACTAGAAGTAAAGTCTGATTTTTGTGTTCTGAGGAGAGATTCTGTGTCCTCAGGGTTCTGGAACACATTAGGATTAACCAGGAAGTCTTCCATGGAAAAATGCAGTCTGGAAAGCTAAGAACAGCCGTTGCCTCTCCTTAATGGCAGTACACTCTTGATGGCTTTGGGAACCTCTGAAATATTTTCAGAGAACAGTGAGCAGTGACTGTCTGCTCTTCATAAAGGCATTTTTTTCATCAAACGAGTTTTGTTGCCAGGGAAAATAATGTGAAGAGTGAGAACCACCACCAACAAGCTCTGTGTGAATCAATGTCCAACAAAAAAGATACTTCACATAGCAAGTGATCTTCATGAAAAAGAAGCTACGACTGACCATCAAAATCTATGGAAAATGGAAGTATGACTCTTTTCCAAGACACTCTGGTTTCTAAAACCTACTCTGCTACCTCACCATACGAGTCCTTGAAGCTGGAGTCCTCTGATCACAGGGACAGGGAAGGAACCCATGGCTTGTTTGGACCCAGGAGGAGCTTATAACCCATATGAAGATCCTTTGAAAAATTTTTTGAAGAAAGGAAAAGGAAGTGAAAACCATTAGCAGAATTCCACAGATATATTTCAGGATCCTAACGAGATTTAAATTTCTTAAACCGCACTGGATCACAATGATGGTTCTTAATGTTGCTGAAGATTTGAAAAGGTCTCCCCTTTCTGTAAACAGAGGGACTCCAACCAAAGGAAGACTCCTATATGTCTATTATGGAGTGGGGTCATCCTGTACACAGACTGAAATCAGCCTCTGATTTCTGTGAAGTCAGGCTTACCATCAAACAGGTTCTCCTCCCAAAGAGAAAGTTGTGAAAAAAAAAAATTACTAATCCATGAGATGGAAAAGAGCCAACCCTGTGAAAGACATTTTTTCAGCATGTGATCCAAGTGAGTAAGTAGGTCGCATCATCTCTGCAGCAGTCCTGATTGGCCAAAGGTGAGCCCAAAATAAGTGAGCAGCTGCTATCTAGTTGGGAAGATAAGGGTTAGAATGTCCTAACCCCGATGAGAATGAGAGATCCTCTGTGATACATTACAGAAGATATCTCATTCTCATGGGACAGACCACAGAAGAGAGAAAAAAGGGATGGGTGGGTGGACTGGGTATTCTTGGACTTTTAAAAGGCCTTTGACACTGCTGGCCAAATGAGACTGACAATAAAGCGCTGAGTATATATAGAGTTACAACAGAGGAACAGTGTGTTGTGCTTGTATGTTGTACAATGGTATGGTACCTACTGACTTTCAGTATGACATAGTAGAGTGATACAAGTGCAAGTGTTTCTTAGTGATACATTTACAATTCTCTCCATCTCCTCCCCTGAGGAGTCTAAGAAGCCTGGTGAGGTCAGATGCTTTGTTCAAAGCTGAAAATACTCAGTTAAGTTATTACAGAACTGGAAGGTCATAATAGTAACTACTTAACTAATCATAAAAGAGCTTAAGATGAAGCTACGGCTGGATACTTCCAAACTTTGGAGAAGAACATGCGTGAGGTACATCTTCAAAGTCAAAGTGGCAGATATACAAGAGGTTTAACAGTGAAAATACTAAATTTCAATCAATATGTATTTAGTGCTAATTAATTAAACATTAAGAGATGAATAGTTATAAGTTGATTGAGTTACAGTTATATAGTAGTTGACATACCACATAGCTTAAATAAGAGAAAACTAAACTGTATACTTGCTTGGCTGTGCACTTGTTCATGGATTGTTTATGACATTCATTGTGGGAAGTATAGAACTACTCTTATATCTGTCTGTAGGAGTTCTGATTGGTCCACGTCACCTGTGGTGACGGATAGCAGTTCATTGGGTTAGTATGTCCCAATGACAGGGTGTGACAGCAGTTTACTACTAAACTGCTGTGTGAGCTACTGGTGTTGGTCAGAGAGGGTGGATAGGTTCACTGAGATGTGGGCGTCTAGGTAGGTGATGTCAGACGGGCCTATGATGATTTTGCACTTTCCAGCTGGTCCCTCTGTGTATCTGTGAGCGAGGAGGACCAGGCTGGGGAGGTATGGATGAACTTTGGTAGAATGAAGATGGTATGTATAGACATTTCTGAGCTCAGATGGTGTTATGCTGAGAGGTCTCAGTTGACACAGAAGGTAGAGACGATATGAGAAAGATTTGATGATAGTGCTGACGTGACACCGTGAAGTTTGAAGTCCCTGACTACTCGGCAGACATCAGGGCCTAGTTTGATGTCTGGGGGCAGGATGTTGTCTACCCCCAGGCTGATGTACATCATCATAGTCTTGATGTGTTTGATGTCGTATTCAGCAGTAGTCCACTCCTGAAAGTTGTTGATGATGTCATGAAGGGCACTGAAGTCAGAAACATTGTTGATAGTAATGCCAAAGCATCACTGGTAAGAATGAAGAAGTAGAGCAGCCTCATCCTGGTACCCTGTGGGGCACTGCAAGTGGGGATAGTAAAGTGGAGTCCAAGGTCGACAGCTTTCTTTATGATAATGTTATGGTGATCACGTCAAAAGCCTTAGTGAAGTCTGTGAAGGTGAGTGGCTCTGAGGTCTTGTGCTTCTCCAAGATATATTAGATGAAGTCTAAGAAGTTGACAAGGCAGAGGGTAGTGGAGGATGACTTCATGTTTCCAAAATGCTAAATGTCAAATGAATCAGCAGTGTTAGCACAGGCCTGCTCAAACACAAAACTCTGAACAAATTAGGAAGGTAATAGTGATCGTAACAGGGCATAAGCTATCAAGAGACTCTGGGTTAATGATGGACTTGGGTAGTGGAGTGACATGTGCAATCTTCCAAGATGTGGAACATTTAGACTCTTTGAGTGAAGTAATAATTATGGTGGTTAGTGGTGTAGCTAATTCATGAGAGAATTCCTTGTACAGTTTCACTGGAATATCTATGGGTGTGGTTGAGTGTTTGGTTTTAAGGTGCTGATGCACTGGCATTACATATCACGTTGATCACAGGATCATACAAATCCTGAGGATAAGAGAGATTATCTTGAAACAGCTGAAGAAGTGATGGGTGATGTCTGTGTTCATCAAGGTTGGAGGGTGCAAGAGCCTAAGTAGAGGCACATGAGAGTGTGTCTGGGATGAAGTACTGCTAACCTTTGTGCCACACTACTGTGAAAGAATATATTGTTATCTTTTCCTTCAGTTGCTGGAGGTAGGGATTTTTGACAGCGTCATGTGTATATAATTCCTCAGGATGGGCATTAGAGACCTATTGTGGATAATAGCTGAAGTGGCAAGTCAAGAAAATAAGACAATATATCCTCATGTCACACACTGTTAAAGTGAGCTCTAGCTCTATCATAGCATACCTCATCTCAGTGTCACTCAGGAAGCAAACATTCATGTCCCATCATGATGCTGGAAAATGATGTATCTGAGACCCTTCAGCCACAAGGACTCTGACACAAGCATTGTTAGAAGAGTTGTGTCAAAGCGTGCCAAGACTGGGTTCATCAAGAGTGACTACTTCACTGCTTCAGAGGATGGTTAATGGTTGGGTGTCCACATGAAGTCATGCCTGAGGCTTAGAGAGTCTGCAGGGTATCTGCAGCTGCGGTGATGTTTGGGTTGAAATGTGTGACCTGATGCTCTTGCCCAAGGAAAGACCTGAGATCTGTGATGTTAGTAGGGGTGGGGTATTGTGCAATTCCTTTCCCCTTACTGTCATTTGCAGTCTCTCCTCTCGGTGTGATCCTGTAGCTACATAATTCCACTAGTGGGCCAGCAAAGATGAATTTGTCATCATGGTTCATGATGATGCTATGCTTGTGATATTGCTAGAGTATCATCTGGATGCACTTGAGGTGGTTGTCATAGGTCGTGTCCCAGATGATGACATCATCCTCAACCTTGGTACAAATGCAAATTACTTCATCAACAGAACTGGTTTCAAATTCATCTCCAGTAGAGAAATCCCACTGGTCCATGCAGGACCTTTTAACATCTCCATGGAGTGATGACATATGACATATGGAACGAATGAGTGAGGAAAGGCTGACAAAGAAGATATATGTTTCAGAGGTGGAGGAAACAAGGAGAAGCAGGAGACCAAATTGGAGGTGGAAGGATGGAGTGAAAGGGATTTTGAGCTGTCAGGGCCTGAAAGGTGAAAGGCATGCATGGAATAGAGTGAAATGGAACGATGTGGTATACCGGGGTCAATGTGCTGTCAATGGACTGAACCACGGCATGTTAAACGTCTGGGGTATACCATAGAAAGGTCTGTGGGGCCTGGATGTGGATAGGGAGCTGTGATTTCGGTGCATTACACATGACAGCTAGAGACCGAGTGTAAGCGAATGTGGCCTTATCGTCTGTCTCCTGGCACTACCTCACTGAGGCAGGGGGTGGCGATGCTGTTTCCTGTGGGGCAGGGTGGCATCAGGAATGGATGGAGGCGAACAATTATGAATATGAACATGTGTATATGTGTATATACATGCGTATGTATATGTATGTATATTTGTATATGTTGGTATGTATATGTATGTATTGTGCATATATAAGCATGTATGTATATATGTGTGTATGTGAGTGAATGGATCTTTATTCGTATGTTTCCATGGTTTACTCCAGACATTTAACGTGACCTGGTTCAGTCCACTGACAGCACGGTGACCCCAGTATACCATATTGTTCCATTTCACTCTATTCCGTGCACACCTTTCACCCTTCTGCATGTTCAGGCCCTGACCGCTCAAGATCTCTTTCAATCCATCCTTCCACCTCTAATTTGGTCTCCTGCTTCTCCTTCTTCCCTCCACCTCTGAAACATATATCCTCTTTGTCAACCTTCCTCACTCATTCGTTCCACATGTCCAAACCATTTCAACACACCCTCTTCTACTCTCTCAACCACACTCTTCCTCTTACCACACATTTCTCTTACCCTTACGTTACTTAATCGATCAAACCATCTCACACCACATATTTTCCTTAAACATTTCATTTCCAACACATCCACCCTCCTCCGTACAACTC